>RJWJ010009625.1:0-49437 GCA_004363605.1 Indri indri | reverse complement strand
TACTGTTCCGAACTCGCAGTCTGATCCAACCAAGTCCGCCTTACACAGTCTTCCATTCCCCTCTTCGCTGCCCTCCTAACACCTCTCGCAAAGATTAGGGGAAAAAAAAAAAACTGGCAGAAATCTAGTCCTCTGAACTCTCATAGTTTTGTATGGTTCATTTCCATATTTCAAAAAATAATTGTTTCTGTTTACTGAACATTTGCTAAATCCCAGCCATTGTGCTAGACACCTTTACATGCCTAATCTCATTTATCCCTGACCACAATCCTGCCAGGGTAGGGAAGTATTCTTCTCCCTACCCCCTTCCGCGTTTTACGGATGTAGACCGTGGGGCTCAGGGAACCTGTCACTGTTAAAGGTCACACGAGTAGTAAGCGGAAGAGGCAGGCAGGATTCAAACCCGAACCTGACTCTACAGTCAACACTCTTAACCAAGAGTCCACTTTAGAATATAAGCGCTTGAGCAGCAAAACTTCAACCTCATTCATTCATTTATTCAGCAAATATTTATTAAGCCAGTATGTGCCAAACACAGAATACAGAGATGAACAAAACAGACAAAAATCCCTGCTTTTAGGAGCTTACATTCCAGTGGGAGGAGTCAGGAGATAAATAATATAAATAACAAAAGATATGTTAGATACTAATGAATACAAGCGAGAAAAAAACAAAAACAAGGCAGGAAGCTCTTTCTTTATATCCCCAAGGGACATATCTCTTTGGCTGGAAGAAAGTTTACCTTGTTCACCACTGCCTTTTCCCTGTCCCCACCCCACAACCCTCTCGGGTGCTTAAGGCAAGGCCTGGCACTCCCTTGGGCGGAGCTCTCGCTTTTCGGGAAATGGTATTAGGATGATTCTAGGCCTTGGGCAAGTCCCTGCCCCTCTCTGGGCCTCGGCCTTCCCATCAATATATGGAGGAGTTGGAGGATCCCTAAGGTCCCTTCCAATCTGACGCTCTAGGATTCTATGAATAGGACTAAAGAGAACGGAGACCAGCGATTGCTTCCCCATCCTAGCAACCGTTGCTAGACGAGGGCCATCTCCTAGTAGGCGCGGAAACCCCTCCCTGGATCGGGGAGGTCTTTCTGGCATCCCGTCATGCATAGCGACTTCGCCTCGCTAGGAGGCACGTTTGGGCCTCTTTGGTCACGATCAACCCTTTGGCTTCAGCCAAAGAGCGCGCCTCGTTCCTATAGCAACCGCGCCAGGTCCACGCGCAGACGGCAAGTGGCAAGGGTCACAATAGATGCGCAGAGTAGAGGCCCTCGACCTGATCGATCTGTGCCTTCGGTGCGCCGGACCTTTAAGTGTCATGTGACACCCCCTCGTCTCGTCCCCGCCTCTTTCCCCTTCCCGGCCCCGGCGAGCGCTGGTGTGGACGGGAAGCTCCCGGCCCAGCGGATTAACTGGAGCACGGACGCTGCAGCCGGTTGGGCCGGTGCCCTTTCCCGGTAACTCCTTCCCGGCGTGACGCGCGGAGCCGCCAACGCGGCGGAGCCGGGCAGGCTCAGGGATCTCCCGTCAATTTCTTGTCGTTCCCAGTCCCTGGTGGGCCCGGGGAGAACCGGGAGCCTACAGGGCCCGGCCCAGGGCTCTCGGGAGGGACGGCGGGGGAGGGGGCGGTCTCCTGGAGGGTCGCGACCTCCGGCGGGAGCTTGAGGCAGGGCTCAAACTTAGAGTTCGTCTCTGGGAGCCTCTGCAAGGTCCCGGAGATGCAGCCCAGAGAGCGGGCAATCTACCTGTTGGGCAGGTGGTTTCCTGCCCTGAGGCCAGCACCCTCGAGCTCCAGCCTGTCAGCAAAAGAACTTCACGACACCCCGCCACTCGGGCCCCTCTAACTGGAGGGTACTGACAAAGATGAATAAGGCAGTGATCCGTACTGCATATTAGAAATAATAATACTAAGTACCACTTGATCGTTGTTAACTTGGTGCTCAGTAAATCTTTTACATACATTTAATCCCCCATGACGACCCTTCAAAACAGTATTATTCATTCCCATTTTATGAATGACACTGAGGTTTAGCATGTTGAAAGAACTTCCCGAGGTCATAAAGTGGAGGACAAATACAGGGAGAAACTGGTTTGTTTTAGGATTTGATTCGCATGTATGTAGTTCTAGACATTGGTCATCAGATTAGTCCATTTTGGGGAGGCTCCTGAGAAGCATTAAACTCCCACTTGTCAAAATCCACTGCTGTTACAGCTTTGACCCTCTTGAGTCAGGTGTCACGTTAACACTTGAACCTTAAAACTTTATGAAAAATCAAGGTAAATGTGACCCTTGAAAAGACATTGGTATAACAAAGATCATAATTCTGAAAGGTAAATGTCTACAACACTAGCACTACGTTGTTCACTAACCAGCTAGGATTGTTTCCAAAACCGGCAATAAATTCAATCACTGCGCTCACCAGAGATGGAACTTAAACTTTTTAAGACCACACCTGTTCTCCAGTCTTTTCTATTATTTCTTCTTTACTTGGAAAACTAAATTTTTTTCTCACCACTCTTTCTCATCTGAGATTTCTATTTATAATGATCCTATTACTAACAAATTTAAGAGAAGCTTCTCATTTTCTTGTTTAAGTGGACATGATGAGAAAGAATAGAATTGAGGCATACTAAGTCTTAACTGTACAGTTTGTAAAGAATATTTCATATTTGTACTTATTTAACATCCAAACACCACAACTATCTCATTTTGTAGTTTAGCACATGACAAATCTTATAATTTTATGAGTTTATTTAACATGTACTCAGTGAATTATTCTTAAACTGTTTATTTTGTTTAAACTATTATTGTCAGAATAAATGAAATAGTGTATTTAAGATGTAGTCACCCTGATTACCCTGTTTATGTTTTCCCACATTCACTTAATATTTCTGCATCTCGTTCATTTTCCATTTCTAAAGCTTTTCTAATCCAACATTCTGGAGAGTTGCTATTCTTAGTGTTCATTTTTTCACCCTATAATAGTTCTTATTTGTGATATTCAAAAGTAGTAGTGAGATTTTTTGTTTTAAAAGATATGGTCAAACAGCTTGACACTTTTCCTGCAAAATGTCTTCTGTTTGTTTTGTTTTTCATCTATATATCTTACATCTTTACCTAAAAAGCAAGACTGTCCAGGTTTCTGCCACTGAAACTTAATTTCCTCTTCAATCATTTCAGCTCTGGAAAGGAAGAGAAATGGAAGTGAAAAAGTTGAGCATTTCCTGGCAGTTCTTGATAGTTCTGGTTCTGATCCTGCAAATTCTGTCTGCGTTGGATTTTGACCCATACAGAGTCCTAGGGGTCAGCCGAACAGCCAGTCAGGCTGATATTAAAAAGGCTTATAAGAAGCTCGCCCGGGAATGGTAGGTGAAACAAAGAAATAGAAGTTTAATATAAGCTAAGCAGTCTTAGTAGGGGAATGAAGCCTAAATTATGATTAGCTTTTTTTTGTCTCTGTTCTATGTTATATATATATATATAATATTTTATGTAGGAGAACTAATGTTCACATTCTATAATTTTTAGTGATAAGATCCAAAACCTATGTTTACTCTAAAACTCCCTTTTAGGAGTACTTTGGCTTAAACAATTGCCTTATATATTGTTAGCGTATTTAATGTTAAAGTAAAAAGAACTTTAATTTTTTAAAAAGTGTAATCAACAATGGATAAACTACCCTTCCCATGATATGTTATTCATAAAGTAACTCTATGAGTGCAATTGCTAAAGGGAACAATATACAATCTTGTCCTCTCAATTATTAATTTTTAAGCTTTAAAAAAAAAAAGTTTAGAATAAGAGATTTTTGCCCTCAATTTAAAAAAAATTCAGGAACCAAGTGCAGTTGTCCCTTGGTATCTGTGGGGGATTATTTCCAGGACCCCTGAGAACACCAAAATCCGTGGATGCTCAAGTCCCTGATATAAAATGGTGTAGTATATTTGCATATAACCTATGCGCATTCTCCCATATACTTTAAATCATTTCTAGATTACTTATAATACCTCATACAGTGGTGAATGCGGTGTATACAGTTGTTATGCTATATTGTTTGAGGAATAGTGACCCAAAAAAAGTCTACATGTTCAATACAGGTGCAGTTTTTTTTTAATATTTTCTGTCTGTGGTTGATTGAATCCACAGATGTGGAACCCAGAGATATGGTGGGCCAACTGTACATTACTTTTTTAAAACTCTTATAGAAGTCTAAGCACGGTGGGTCACACCTGTAATCCCAGCACTTTGGGAGGCTAAGACAGGAAGATCACTTGAGGATCAAACCAGGAGTTTGAAACCAGCCTGGACAACATAGTGAGACCCCTTTTCTACAAAAAATATAAAAATTAGCTGGGCGTGGTGGCACATGCCTGTAGTGCCAGCTACTCAGGAGGCTGAGACAGGAGGATCACTTGAGCCCAGGGATTCAGGGTTACAATGAGCTATGATCAGGCCATTATACTCTAGTCTGGGTGACAGAGCAAGACCTTGTCTCTAAAAAAAAAAATAAACACCATCCAAGGGATGGACACGCTTGAAACTCAGACTTAGGGGGGAGGGGGGAGGCAAGGGTAATACACGTAACCTAAACATCTGTACCCCCATAATATGCTGAAATAAAAATAAATAAACAAAAAAATCTTTAAAAGAAATTGTAATTTTACCTGTAGTTAGCAGGATGGCAATAAATCTAAACTTATTTTGGATAAAAGTCATCGGTGTCTTCCACCTATGCTTTAGCCATGCCAAGGAAGCAGAAGTGTTGGCTTATATAGCTGGAGGGGGAGCAGTAGCAGGAAGAAAGGTGGAAAGAAAGGACACCGTTGACTGCAAGCTAGCTGAACCAACCATAAGCAAAGGAAGAAAGTTTGGGACAGGTGCCATCACCAAGCACCTGCTGCATGCTAGCCTCCAGATTCTATGCTTTTTAGCTCATTTAAACCTTACAGTTAGCCTATGAAAGAGGATATTGTTGTCTCTACTGTGAAGATGAGAAAATCGAGGCTCAGAGTTGGTAAATCTGTATTAGATTGCATAGTTTGACCTTGTGCATCAGCAGTTTATTGATTTACTGTTTTTTAATCATCTATCCATCTGGGTATAAGGTGAGTGGGTTAGTGTTTGGGTGGGAAGGAGCTGGATGAGAACAGGAAGCTATGCAGGAGTAAAGCAGCGGAGGACTGTGCCTGCCACTGTTGTGCTTCAGTGAGCAGATTTATCTTAGCATTAAACTGGTTGAAATAAAGGTAAAAGGAGTTTAAAATACAAAGTTTGGGGCTGGGCGTGGTGGCTCATGCCTGTAATCCTAGCACTCTGAGAGGCCAAGGTGGGAGGACTGCTTGAGCTCAGGAGTTTGAGACCAGCCTTAGCAAAAGTGAGATCCCATCTCTACTAAAAAAAGAAAAAAAAATAGAAAAAATTAGCTGGGCATGGTGGTGCGCGCCTATAGTCCCAGCCACTGGGGAGGCTGAGGCAGGAAGATCACCTGAGCCCAGGAATCTGAGATTGCTGTAAGCTAGGCTGACCCCACAGCACTGTAGCCCAGTCAACACAGCAAGACTCTGTCTCAAAAAAAAAAAAAAAAAAAATGTGTGTGTATATATATATGTGTGTGTGTGTGTGTGTGTATATATATATATAATGTTTTGGATAAATGTTTTAGACCATATTTATATCATGAGTACCCCAGAATAGGAAACTAAAAAAGCCAATCTCTAATTATGCAGGACCTCTTGCCAGGGACTCTTTACACCAGAGTTACTTTCTGTATCGTTTCAGACTCTTGCCTCTTTATGTTTAAAGCAAAATATATAAATCTGCAGTTAATTCATAAGGTAACATTCTCTTGGACAGTGTACAGCCTTTGACAATATTTTAAGAGCACAAATAATGGCTTGAATATGTGGGACCTATGAAAATGTACAGGTTTGACTTTTCTGTCTCCCAGAGCTGAAAAGGATGTTATGATATTAATTAAATAAGTCATATGCTTCTCTCCTTTAATTGGATTCTCTCTAGGAATAATTCATCACCATAGAAATAGACCGAGTGTGTCATCCATTAAGAGTCTAAAGTTTTACTTTACTTTCGTAATTCCGCTGTGCTATTATATTCTGCTCCTTGGGCTGTGGCAATGCTTTACCACTTGGAATAGTTTAAGTTTCACTTCATAATCGTTTCATATACTGAAAATAGCAGTGTTTCCCAGTTTGACTTTTCAGAATGAGCTGTAGCAGGGGGAAGTGTTTAATTGTAGAATTGGATCTATAGCTTTCCTCTATTATGTTTACTAAGAGTTTCTTAGAGTTCTTGAGAATTTTTCCTTGCTTGGTGAAACCATTTGAAATTACTTTTTTCTCTCAGGAAAACCGTTTCTCTCCCAATAACTAAGTTTTATCACAGGTACTTTTCATTTGTCATCCACATTATCAAAATAACTCCTCCCACCCTAAGAAAAGCAAACTGATATAACACGGTCCAGTCACCTGAACAATAAATTATTAATAATTTTTCTAATTCTTTATTGTATTACTTTTTCTGTCTTCATTTTTATTCCTTTAGGAGTAACTGGACAGCCAATAGATACTAAGTACAATATTTTCTTCCTTTAAAATTTAAAGGTTGAGTGTTATATTGCAGTTCATAATATAATTTCATATTTGCTGAAAATAGCATAGGATGATACTTTCCTAGGGCTGAATTTATCCTTTTTTAAATGTTTCAACCTTGTGGTATCTTCCCACAATTAGGAAAATATTCCTTATAAGCTGAAACTGCCTTGTGGTTTCCTTCCTGTTCCTGAGCCCTGGCCTTTGTTTCAGGATCCAGGTTTTCTAACCCATCTGCCCTCAAAACTCTCTCTTTGGTTCAGTTTCCTAAAAAGCCCCTTCCTTCTCTTCTTTCCCTGCAGAGTTCTGTATGTTAGATCTTCATTTATATGATTGCATAATTTTTATCCACTCAGCCTTTAGCCTAAATTTGAATATTTTTTTATCACCCAGAAACATGCTTTAAAACCACCATCTTGTTTCCTTAAGTCATACTGTTTTCATATTCTGCAATTTTTTCCCCCACTAATATTTGTAGCAAGGATTAAATGGTTAAGGAAGAAATGATGTCTAAATTCAACAGTCAGACATTCGAAGTTTCCTTATGTTTAGAGAAATCAGAATATGTGGTATAATTCATTCAAACACATTCCTGTTAGAATAAGTCTATCAAATTATAGATTTCTTTTTTATTCCAATGTATTTGGCACGTTTTTAGTAGTTATTTGCTTCCCAGCTGATTGTTTTTTTTCCAGAACCTTAGTCAGAGGAAATTTGCTAGAAGTTAACGGAAGTGATTACATAGAGAATAAATTCTGTCATACAGAAGTCTCTTAAAAAGTGAACATTGAAAAATCGATCTGTACAAAACACCGATTTAGATCATAGGAGGGTCCAAGTAAACCTAGCCCCTTCTTTCCAGAACTTTAAAATCCCCAAAGCTGTAACTGGTATAAAGACAAGATGATTAAAAAATAATATATGCCAGTAAGATGGATACAGTTAATTGTCAGCTATATATAATAGCAAATGTTTAAGATTTAGTTCTAATATTAGTTGAAATAACTTTGCATGAACTATAGACTTTTCTCACATCTTAAACATGTGGCCTTGAAATTATTATCTATTTATAAGTAAAAGGCAATCACAGGCAGAATGGGATAAAACGAGAGTAATAATGAAAATTAAAATGTTGTAATTTGAAAGTCAGCAGCAAGATACTATTTGAAACATGATTGTTACCAAACAAATTCACTCTTATCCTAAAACTGTTCCTTATGTCTATCTGTATTGTCTGAAGAAACATCTAGATCAATATCATTTTAACATCGAGATGAAATGCTGCCATTTTAGGAAAAGACGTGAGTTCTTATAGATAAGTGATTTAGCCTTGAGCCAGCTTTCGCAATGGCTGGGAGCAAAGTAAAACATGCACAATCTCCCCTTCTCATTGAAATGCTGCAGTACTAGCTGGTGCTTTGAAAATGTGCCCAGCTGCAGTGTTTTGGGAAGAAATCACCTGTTTCAGAATTTCATTTATTACAGTCATGTAAAGCAACTGATTGCTTCTACATTTATTTTAAGAAACTATCCTAACAAAATGGACCTCCATTTCCTCTGATGTAGTGAACTGTGTGAACAAGGATGTTAAATGACTGTGTGAAAAATCAAATCCATTCTCCCTGCCTGCCCATTTGTGTTTCAGGCATCCTGACAAAAACAAAGATCCTGGAGCTGAGGACAAGTTCATTCAAATCAGCAAGGCTTACGAGGTAGTGTGTCAGACTTTGCGATGCATCCATTAGCTGTTATAAAATATGCCTTAGGTGATCAGTTTTGTAACGGTCTCTCAGAAAGTGCATGTTCCCCATGCCGTTGACCCAGTTCCTGGGTGACAATAGAGAGAACATATTTAGCCACTTCTAATATGTTGAAACGAGTGCCTGAACACTTTAGCTCTTGAAAAAACTGGCCTATTTTAAAGTCTTCAATTAGAATTGTAGAATTACCTTGAATATATGTCTATTGCCTTTTTTAGAAATTTACATGAAAGAATTCACCTATATTTATTTAAGTGGCACAAGGTTACAAATACATTTAAACGCAAGATTTTCAATAATTTTCCAACACGTCAGCTTAAGTAGGTTGGTCTGGAATATGCATAAAAGAGAAGTCCGTGGCTTCCTGATTTGTGTAGGGTAATGCTCTTCAACAAAGTGTGCTTAGCTCATAGAATGACATATCATTCTAAAACAGATTCTTGAATTTTAGACTTCAAAGCCATTTTTAAGTAAAACAAAGTCAACAGCATACAAGGTACTGGACTCAATTCTGTAGCTACTTTTTTGGTATTCACAGCTTTTCATGTCTTGATTTAAATTATTCCAACCCATAAGGCCCAACCAAGTCAATTTCCTTGCGATTGAGCTCTGGTGATCAACATTAAGTTTATTTGTTTTACTAAAGTTTTTAGTGTTGTGATAGCTCAAAATTAATGCCAAGATGAACATGACAACTAAACAACTAAAATATTTTGGTCTTGAACTTTCTTTAACGTTTCTATTGAGAGGAAAGTTTCTTGGGCCGGGTGCGGTGGCTCACGCCTGTAATCCTAGCACTCTGGGAGGCCTTAGCGGGAGGATCGCTTGGTTTCAGGAGTTCAAGACCAGCCTGAGCAAAGACTAAGACCCCCCATCTCTAAAAAAGTAAAAAACAAAAAATTTTTTAAAAAAGAGAAGGATTTCTTGGTATGTTGAATGACTTACTGCATTTAGACTATCTAATCATGTCAGAATCTGTACATGTGTTTTCTTCCTATGTCTTCCAAGCTGCTTACAGAAAAGTCCTTTGGGTAAACTTCTTTCGTAACTCTCCCTCATCTCATTTTATGAACCTCTTTTTTTGGTTGTTTTGATTTTTCTTTTTTTTTTTTTAATTTTTGTAGATTCTTTCCAATGAAGAGAAGAGATCATATTATGATCACTATGGACATGCTGGAGAGAGCCAGGGCTACCAGAAGCAGCGAGAGTACCGCTTCCGCCATTTCCATGAAAATTTTTATTTCGATGAATCCTTTTTTCACTTCCCATTTAATTCTGAGCGGCGGGACTCCACTGATGAAAAGTATTTACTGTACTTTTCACATTATGTGAATGAAGTGGTTCCAGATAGCTTCAGGAAACCCTACCTCGTTAAGATCACCTCGGATTGGTGCTTTAGCTGTATCCATATCGAGCCTGTTTGGAAAGAAGTAGTTCAAGACCTGGAAGGCTTGGGTAAGATCATTTTCTTAATTGGAAGATGTTTATATAAGAAAAGATGACTTTTATATCTCTTGAATTGTATGGGATATTGGGGGAAAGGAGCAGTGAATGTGATTTCTCTTCACAAGTTGATGGTGATTGGTGTTTTCTAGGGACACATTTTCAGTTATGTATAAGCCACTTTCATTTTGCATCACTAATTTGAAGGTCTATCTGTATAGTCTCCTAATATCAATTTGGGGGCCTAATACATAGGAGAAACTTAATAATTACTGGTTGAACAAAGCGCACCCCTCAAGCATCAGTTTTAATGCAGATAATACTATGGTGTTTGTCATTTCACTGTGCGTATTAGTTTGCTAGGGCTGCCATAAGAGTATACTACAGACTGGGTAGCTTAAACAACAGAGATTTATTTTCTCACAATTCTAGAGGCTAGAAGTCCAAGGTCAAGGTATCAGTAGGTTTGCTTTCTTCTGAGGCCTCTCCTCTGCTTGTAGACGGCTGACGTCTCAGTGTGTATTCACATGGTCATCTCTCTTTGCATCTGGTATCTCTTTCTGTGTCCTTACCTTTTGTAAGGACACCAGGCATATTGGATTAGGACCCACAGTGGTGACTCCATTTTAACTTAACTACTTCTTTAAAGTCCCTATCTTAGCTCAGTCTATAATCCTAGTAAGTCAGAACTCAAAATGACAACGATGGCTGAGGGAGCTGACCTTTATGTTATAGTGAGTAATAAGGCCAAGAAGAGTTTTTACAGAGAGGAGTAATCGAATCTACGCTTTAGAAAGCTGACCGGTAAAGCTGTGTGAAGGACGCATTGAAGAAGCTGAGAGCTTACCAGCCCTGGCAAGACAGCAACCGGTGGCCAGAACTAGGGCAGTGGAAACAGAGAGAGGGGGACAAGTGTAGGATATTTCATGGTAGGATCGTGGAGCCTGGGGGCACCTGTCTCCTGGAACCATTTGAATGTGAGAAATGAGGGAAAGAGAAGAGGGACTATGGCAGTCTGCACTTTGATCTGAGCTCCTGGTGGGCAGGGAATACAGAGGGAAGAGTTGAATTCAGGAGAAGTGGTTGGAAATAACAACTTCAGTTTGAACATTCAATGTGAAACAATAAAAACGTAATAATAATAGCTTATATTTACTGAGAGTTTACCATATGCCAAGTACCATTTTAAGTATCACTTCATATTAACAACGACCCTCCGAGACAGGTGCCATTGCCATCCCTCTTTTACAGGTACTTAGCTCACCTCTGGTACCTCATCCAAGGTCACAGTTGGTGTTTGGCAGTTCCAGGACTTAAACCCAGGTAGTCTGGCTCTACGGTCTCATAGCCATGGTGTATACTGCCTTTCAGTGTCCTTAAATTGTTGATGATTGAAGATCTCGCCATTCTTTTTAGTTGTTACGCTATATAATTCTAGTAAGTCAGGACTCAAAATGACAAGGGTAGAAGAAGCTGGAAATAGCATCCATAGAATTAATGTTTGCTGAATATTGTATCCGTTCCCTACCCCACTCCCCAAATTCCATGGGTTTCCTCAACCTGGAAGGTAGGCTGTGGCTAAATGTATTAGATTAATTTGGTTTAATTAATTTTCCTCTTTGGGACATTCAGTTTGGTTGAAGATTGCCAACAACTGATTTTCACTTGGTTATGGTTTGGTGACATTGAGATGTGATCAGGACAATATCTGTGGCCATTCCCTGTCCAATTGAGGTATCACAATTCTCCAGATAGTTACTGAAGAACTATTTTGAATTGACAGAAAGAGCAGACAGTCTTAAAGATTAGCTGAGTGGTCTGAGGAAGCTTGCACATAATCTTAGAATAACATAGAACACCTGACTGGCAGTATATGAAAGAAAGAACAGTTCTACCTGGAGGAAAAATGTTGCAGCTATCTAGGTGGAATCTACAGTCGCACAATATAGTAATAACTAGTGTGAAAAAGCATCCAATATTTATAGACAAGTGTGCTTTCCATTTCAGGGAGGGCCCAGAAGTAGTCAGCACTGTCCCTGCTTGAGGAGCTCACCATTTAGTTGAAGAGAAAACACACACACAGAGAATTAACACCACCCTGACCTTTGCAGGTTCCAAATAACATAGTGCAGAAGGAGTAAGCACCGGATGGCAAGAAATCCATTGCATATGCTTACTTAAAACTTTTTTCTTTATCAACTTTCATGTGCCAGTTACTATATTAGATACTAAAGGATATATGATAATAATTTTTACTGAGCATTTCAGTTCCCTTGCATTGGGGGTTTTGTATGGACTATCTTTATCCCCACAGCAACCCAATGCAGGAGTGACTGTTATCCCCATATTATAGACGAGGAAACTGAGGCATAGGAAGGCTAAGGGACAAATTCAAGGTTACATTTCTCTCAAGCAGCAGTGTGGAGTGTAGACCCAGGAGTTTAAAACTGTTAAACACTGCGCTATAAGCCAGGTGTAGTGGTGCGTGCCTGTAGTTCCAGCTATGTAGGAGGCTGAGGTGGGACGATTGCTTAAGCCCAGGAGTTCAAGGCTGCAGTGAACTATGATCACTCCACTGCACTCCAGCCTGGGTGACAGAGCAAGATCCCATCTCTTAAAAAAAAAAAAAGAAAAAAAGACTGCACTACTTCAGAAATAAGTAAATCCTGATCCTTATGCCCAGGAAACTCAGACAAGAGACACATTTAAATCATCACAGCACACTTAGGGCTTGCTGGGAGGTCTACCAGAGTGTCAGGGAGGTTGAGTGTCTTGAAATCAAGTATCATTTTAGGGAAACTCAATTTGGATGATCAAGAGGCGATTATTCACCATGACTTCTTATTTAAAAAGAAAGAATAAGGGCCAGGCACAGTGGCTCACACCTGTGATCCCAGCACTTTGGGAGGCTGAGGCGGGAGGATTGCTTGAGGCCAGGTGTTTTAGACTAGCCTGGACAACATAGTGAGACCCGTCTCTACAAAAAAAAATTAGCTCTACATGGTAGCGTGCATCTGTAGTCCAGCTACTCAGCAGGCTGGGGTGGAGGATCTCTTGAGCCAAGGAGTTCAAGGCTGCAATGAGCTATTACTGCGTCATTGCATTCCAGCCTGGGCGACAGAGCAAGACCTTGTCTCTAAAAAAATAATAATAATACAAAAAAATCTAAAAAGAAAGAATAATTCCTATCTTTCAAGGATTTGAGAAGTATGTAACAATCTCATATTGTGTAGGAAAAGGATCTGCCTAGATATTGGTGAAAATATGTATTTTTTTCTGCTTTAGCTCTGTGTTCTTGATTTTGTTTTATTTCACATCATTTGGCATTTTTGTAATTTGTTTATTAATAGGTTTGTATTTAGCCAAATTTGACAGTGGCATGTTCTTCCAGTAGGCTCTGTGCCATCCCTTAAGGTATATTCAAAGGTAGAGAGAAAATAAATGCGTATGTGCTACTGGAGGGAAAAAGAAGGAATTTCCTTAAAAGATGAAATATGTGTTTGTAATTGCACAATGACAACAAATGTAATAGGCACCTCAAATTACCAGCATGACAGAGATGTTTAGTACTGCACAGGAAGAAGACCTTCTCACAGCCTCAAAAAGAAGAGAAAATATAGTTTTTAATTCCCCAGGGTATGCAAATTAGCCAAAACATTGATTCATATAAAAATCAAGTAATGTTTGTGAAAGAAGTCACATGTGCTTTGAATGGCTTTTGAACGTGCTCCTCGGGTTCACTTGGGTTTCTGGGCACATCTGTCTGTTATCTAGCCAGGTCACAGGAATGATTTCACTCGCCGTTGGCCTAGCTGAGCATGCTTACAAATCCTGAACTTTGGAGCATAGAGAATTTGAAAACAGGAGGAGGCTGAAAACTGTGTTGTTCACCATGACTCAGGACCCTAAGTTATTACCAGTCATCATGGTCATTTCCCAGCCTGCATCTCAGGGAGAAAACAGTGCTGCCAACTTTTCTTACTCTTCTTTCCTAGTTAGGAAAGGGAGGTGGGGAGAACCAGAAAAAAAATTTGGGCTTCTTTTTATACTCTTTTTTTGTTTTCTTAGAGATGGAGTCTCACTATGTTGCCCAGGCTAGAGCACGATGGCTCATCACAGGCATGATTATAACACACTATAGCCTCAAACTCCTGGGCTCAGGTGATCCTCCTGAGTAGCTGGGACCACAGGCACACGTCCTTATACTCTTAACACGTTGACTGCCACACAAAAAAATCAGAAACTTTTCCTTGGGGACACAGTGTTTTATTACGAAAATAAAATAAAAACTTTGAGTGTAATTTAAAGGTAAACATAAACAGAAAAACGAAATTTATTGACTTCTATTCATTTAATCCACGTTTTTAGAATTAAATTGTTAATATTAAGTGTAACAATAAGAACATCAACAAGTAAGATTTTATATATGCTACACACAGCCCTGGGGTCAAAAGTAGAGGCAGTTAAAAACAACACTCACAGCAGTTAATGTGTTAAATGTTTTCCTTTTTAGGGAGAAAAATACTACAAATTTAAAACATCAAACATCTATCATTCTTTATTTTATTCTTTATGATAGTCAGTATATAGGAGAGAAGACAGATGCCTCCAGAAGTTAGAAATGGGATGACAGTAAGAATCGAAGTCCTCTGTAGAAGTGAGCTAAGAACATAGCCTGAATAGATTTGGATACACCTGCATTTAATGAAGGTGATGTACATAAGCCTGAGAATTCAAAAGTCATTTAAAAGAGATGAAACCTAATCACTTGTATTCTGTTTTTTGTGGGGTTTTTTTTTGTTTTTTGTTTTTTTTTTCCAGACAGAGTCTTGCTCTGTTGCCCAGGCTAGAGTGCCGTGGCGTCAGCCCAGCTCACGGCAACCTCAAACTCCTGGGCTCAAGCAATCCTTCTGCCTCAGCCTCCCAAGTAGCTGGGACTACAGGCATGTGCCACCATGCCCGGCTAATTTTTTCTACATATATTTTTAGTTGTCCAGATAATTTCTTTCTATTTTTGGTAGAGACAGGGTCTCGCTCTTGTTCAGGCTAGTCTCGAACTCCTGACCTCGAGCGATCCTCCTGCCTCGGCCTCCCAGAGTACTAAGATTACAGGCGTGAGCCACCGCACCCTTCCCCCCAGATTGCTTATTTTCCTTTTGGAATATTTCCTCATGATCTACTCCCAAAATTAGAAATAGTGGGCTAAAAGCTATAAAGATTTGTAATTCTTAAATACTGCCAGATTGCTCTGCAATAAAACCAACTGATCTAGAATTCCAGCAGTGGAAGAATGCTAGACAGTCTTTAGGAAAGATAACTCCCCCTACTAGATCAGGATTTTAATTTCACACCAAAAAATTACTTATCAGCATTTCTTCCAACTGCCATGATGACATAAACAGGCTTCATGTAGACCTTCCCTACTTTTCAGGTGTAGGAATCGGCGTGGTCCATGCTGGGTATGAGAGACGCCTGGCCCATCACCTGGGAGCACACAGCACACCCTCTATCCTAGGAATCATTAATGGGAAAGTGTCCTTCTTCCACAATGCAGTTGTTCGGGAGAACCTACGACAATTTGTAGAAAGTCTTCTTCCAGGGAACTTGGTGGAGAAAGTAAGTATCTATCTAGAACATGGCTGAGAAGTAGCGTAAGAGGTGCCTGGGTCTGCTAATTGCCTGGGAGTTTATCTGTGGTCCTCTCAGACCTGAGTTTCAGTTTGAGCAGGGCAAAACATATCAATGAATTACTCAAACCAAATCATTTAAACGAAATCTATAGGAGACTGAAAATTAAAACAGATGAACAACATACACTGAAAGAATTAATTCCTATTAATAACCGTTTTATAGATTTTACACTGTCATAGGAATCTGGGCCTAAAAAGACAGTGACTATTTTCTAAACAACAAAAAAAATTAGATCACATGGTAGGATAAAGGATTTCTTTCCAGCTTATGAATTTGTTCATGTGAAGGTATTTGTCTTATGAAAATATTTCAAATTAAGTTATACTTGGTTATATATTTAATGATCATATCTATAAAATACCAGATTGCATAAAAGCAATTACTTTTGGAATAACTTCAGAAGCTTATAGTGACACAGCAATATGAATGAATTTCACAAAGAAAGTTTGAGCTAAAGAAACCAAACACAGAGTTCATATTAGTTTATGATTTTTATCTTTAAGCACCTAATTTTTTCCCCAGTATCTTAGTTTAGGGATCAAAGTGACTAGGAAAAGACTCTCATTTTGCTTTAAATAATTCATTCTTTTAACAATACCAGGGAAAGCAAACATAGAAGAATTTCCATCTTATTTCTACATGGGCTATTCGTAGATTGTCCTGTTGGGATCATTATCCACAGAAGAAATACTTGTTGGAGTAAGCTTAAAAGATCAGAGAGTATTGTGGCTTCCTAAAACATGATAGGTTGTCCTGCTGGTCCTTAAACATATAAAATGACCTGTTCTGTGCCAGGCACAGAATAATGTGAGTGTTGAGGACACTTCTCAAGCAGCTCCTAAGCTAGTAGGTGGTTATTTCTATCCATTATGTTGAAGCCCATCCTCCTGAGTTGGGAAAGTCTTCCTGGCAGAAATGACCCCTGTACTGAGTTTGCCAGGTGAAGAGAGAGAATGGGGGAATGAGTTGTGGGCAAGCAGAGGTCTGGAGACATGAAAAAGCCTGCTTCATGTGAAGTCGTCATTGGTGAGCAGGAAAGGATGAGGTTAGAGAGGTTAACAGGAGTCTCACTGTGAGGCCCTCAGAGCACCTCCATGCCCCTTTAAGGAACTGTGGGCTTGGCCTGCAGGTGATGGAGCCATTGTAGAGATTTCAGCAGAGGAGTGAAATGATCAGATTTGGGTTTCATGTAAATCATTCTGGATGCTATGTGGAAAGATAAACTTGTTTGAACTACTACAAAAAATTTCTAGCTAGATATCTAATTCATTCATGTTTGTAATTTATTCTTTCAAAAGGGATATTTTAAGACATAAACAGGGAAAAAGTAACAATTCAGATGGCAGTAAATGAAATTATGTGAGGTATAGATGGGGTGGGTCTTATTTTAATTTAAGCCATTTAAAAAGGACAGGTATTGCATTATCTTCTGCAGCCTAGTAGATTAAGAAGTGTACTCTAGGCCGTGTGAGGTGGATCACGCCTGTAATCCCAGCACTTTGTGTAGCTGAGGTGGGAGGATCATTTGAGGCCAGGAGTTCGAGACCAGCCTGGGCAAGAGAGCAAGACCCTGTCTCTAAAATAAAATAGAAAAATTAGTCAGGCATGGTGGAAGGTGCCTGTATTCCAAGCTACCTAGGAGGCAGGAGAATTGCTTGAGCCCAGCCTAGCAGTTTGAGGCTGCAGTGAGCTATGATGATGCCACTGCACTCTAGCAAGGTGACAGAGCGAGACCCTGTCTCAAAAAAAAAAAAAAAAAACAAAAAAAAAACCAAAAAGAAGTGTACTCTATAATTAAGCAAGAACGAACTTTTGGAAGCTCAGTTTTTATAATATGGTCAGTAATTGTTTCAGACATGGTTATGGTTTCAATGTATAAGAATTGAAACCAATGAAAATATGACTAATAGCTTTAGTCAAATGAAGACAGAAAGATTAGTTGTCTGCATTTTTTATTTTTTGTAAACAATCTTTTATGCATATCTGATTTATCTCCTGACTGGAGTATAATACCATTGTTAAAAATTAAATATTGAGACTAACATTCTGTTTTCAATTTAAGGTTACAAATAAAAATTATGTCCGATTCCTCTCTGGCTGGCAACAGGAGAATAAACCTCATGTCCTTCTATTTGACCAAACACCCGTTGTGCCACTGCTATACAAGGTATTTTCTATGCTGTCATAATGTTTTCATTTTGTGTGTGTGTGGAAAGTAATCTCTGAATTGGAACTTGTAGCCTATTTGTCCTTTTTGTAAGTAATGGTTTATTCCATGAGCAATGTTTAAAGACCACAAGTTATACCTACCCACCATACATTGAGCACCTACTGATGCTAGTTACTGTGCCAGTGCTTTCCATGTATATATCACTTAATCTTCAGAAGAACCCAGTGATAGAGATATTATCCCTATTTCATAAAGCAAGATACTGAGGCTTAGAGTGGTCATATAACCTACCCAAGGTCTCACTACAGCGTGGTGAGTATGCGATTTCCATTTGAGCCTGTCTGACTCCAGACCTGCCCTCTGAATGATGCTCTCTACTACACTTCAGCACACCTCTTGACATTATTATGGCATGAGATGGGAGAGGAAGTTTTCCTGGCCATTGGCATGGTCACTGCCATCTTACCCAATTGGGGTACCAGTAATTCCCCAAACCCATGCCTCCCACCTAGTGCAGATCTCAATAAGATGATCATTTTGCTTTATCTGTGCAAAAAAGAAATATTTATTTTTACCTTGTTGGTACGGTTTTTGGGCATGGAACATCATAGAATCCCTGGAAGCCCACAGCGTGTGAAAAGTCTAGTGGAGCTGTATATGCTGGCTTCCATCTCTACCCAGTGACATGAACAAGTCCCACTTGATTTGTAATTTGGATGCTGTGCTTTCAATTTCATTCTCTTCCTCTCTGTTATGTCCTAACAGTTGACTGCTTTTGCCTACAAAGATTATTTATCCTTTGGATATGTGTACATGGGTTTGAGAGGGGCAGAGGAGATGACAAGGCAGTACAACATCAATTCCAACACCCCCACCATCTTGGTCTTCAAAGAACACATAAACAAGCCTGCTGATGTTATCCAGGTATGTGAGAATCACCTTGTTTCAAGATTTCCTTCACATTTTATCTTAAGCCTTCATGTAAATAAACAGCAAAATTGAACACAAAGTAGTTGAGGGAAAGAGAAACTGGTTTTCAATTTCTTCCTTCAGATGCACAGAATTCAAAAAGGAGTTTGTTTTTTATCTGACTTGATACAATTTTGCTTGAAAAAAAAATCTTTTATCTCTGAAGTGCTCCTGTTGGAAAATCAACAATCTTTTTCCAAAATAAATTACAAAAATTGGGCCAGGCATGGTGGCTCACACCTGTAATCCTAGCACTCTGGAAGGCCGAGGCGGGAGGATCACTTGAGCTCAGGAGTTCAAGAGCCTGAGCAAGAGTGAGACCCTGTCTCTACTAAAAGTAGAAAAAAATTAGCCTGGCGTGGTAGTGTGTGCCTGTAGTCCCTGCTACTTGGGAGGCTGAGGCAGGAGGATTGCTTGAGGCCAGGAATTCAAGACCAGCCTGGGCAACATAGTGAGACCTCATCTCTACAAAACGTAGAAAAATTAGCAGGGCATGGTGACGTGCACCGGTAGTCCCAGCTACTTGGGAGGCTGAGGCAGGAGGATCGCTTGAATCCAGGAGTTTGAGATTGTAGTGAGCTATGATGACACCATTGCATTCTAGCCTGGGCAACAGCGTGAGACCCTCTCTAAAAAAAGAAAAGAAAAGGCCGGGCGCAATGGCTCACGCCTGTAATCTTAGCACTCTGGGAGGCTGAGGAGGGAGGATTGCTTGAAGGCAGGAGTTTGAGACCAGCCTGACCAAGAGTGAGACTCTATCTCTACTAAAAATATAAAAAAAATTAGCCAGCCAACTAAAAATAGAAACAAACAAACAAAAAAAATTAGCTGGGCATGGTGGCGAGCACCTGTAGTCCCTGCTACTCATAGGCTGAGGCAGGAGGATCACTTGAGCCCAGGAGTTTGAGGTTGCTGTGGGCCAGGCTGACACCACAGCACTCTAGCCTGGGCAACAGAGCAAGACTCTGTCTCAAAAAAAAAAAGAAAAAGAAAAATTAAATCTCAGTAGTAATCAGAGAAATTAAAAATTAACATTTTTTTATCCATCAAATGGTCAGAGATTTTTAAAGTTAAAACACTCAGTACTATTGAGGGTGTAGAGAAATAAGCTTTTTTTTTTGCCTTGCTGGAGGAAGTAGGCTTTCAGAAAAGAAATTTGGTAATACTGTAATAATCGCCTTGATTCATGAGTCATCCTGAGTACCTATTATGTGCCAAACACTGTTCTGGGTGCCAGGGGTACAGCAGTGAACAAGAGCAACAGAATTCCCTGCCCTGTAACCTATTGGAGAAGACACAGTCAGCATAACATAGTGTCCTATAGTATATTATATAGTGATAAGTGCTAAGGAAGAAAATAAAGCAGGGAAGAGCAATGCAGAGTATTGGGGGAGAAGCGTTGCAGTTTTAAGGTAGAATGGCCTAGAAGGGCCTCATTAAGAAGATGACACTTTGACCTGCGAGAGGTGAGATACCTTTTAGGAATCTATCCTAAGGGAATAGGAACTCAAACAAAGGGTTACATATAAAGATGTTTAGTATTATTCATAATAGTGAAGATTAGGAAAAAATATAAGTATCCAGTAGTAGGAAAATTATTGGTATATCCCATACAGGGAATATTATATAGCCATTTAAGATGACAATTTCAAGAATATTTAATGATGGAGGTAATTTTCTTAATTTTGATGTTAGAAAGCAAGCAGGATGCAAAATAGCAGAGAAAGAAGAGCAGGTGTAGGGGAGGGAGGTAATAAATTCGGCTATGGGCATGACAAATTAGAGCTGCCTGTAAGAAATATAAGGGGAGAAGTCCTTTTTACAATTGGGTATAGAAATCTAGATCTTAGGAAAGGCATATAGGCTGGAGATAGAGATTGGTGGATCATCAGTAAGTGGTTAGTAGTTGAAGTCTTGAATAGGGGTGAGACCTCCCAAGCAAAATAGTATCCCCCACTTTTTTTTAATTCTTTGGTTATTTTTACTAACCACTATACTAACGAGGAAGTATCCTCCTTTATCTGTGGTTTCACTTCCTACCATTTCAATTACCCACAGTCAGCCAAGGTCTGAAAACAGGTAAGTATGGTACAATAAGATATTTTGAGAGAGAGAGACCACATTCACATAACTTTTATTATAGTATATGTTTATAATTATTCTATTTTATTATTAGTCATTGTTGTTAATCTCTTACTATGCCTAATTGACGAATTAAACTTTAAAATAGGTACGTATGTATAGGAGAAAACATGCTATATAGGGTTTGGTGCTACCTGCAGTTTCAGGCATCCACTGGGGGTCTTGGAACATCTTCCCTATGATTAAAGAGGGACCACTATATGTAAAATGAGGAGAAAAGGCTGCCAAGGACAAAATTCTGGACAACAACCAGCAAATAAAATGAGAGGGTCCCTGATGGAAACTGAGAAGGTGCAGAGAGTCAGGAAGAAAACAATGCCAGTGGCAGAATAGAAGAGAGAAGATAATCTCAATCCCAGGTTAATGGATGAGGATTCCCCAAATTGCTTTTTAGTAGCGGTTTATACTCTTGAGAATCGTACTTATTAATATATCCCCTGGGGAAAACTGTATATCAAATACATTTACAAAACTACTGGTACAATGCCTGCTTTACCAACCTGCTCTTTAGAGATATAAAAATGCACACTTAACATAAAGCAAATTTTCCCACCAGCAAGTGGCTTAGTGTAACACTAGTATTATCAGTTGTTTCCTGCTGCTCTAGGTAATTTGTTTTTGTTGCTATATGGTATTTATGGCCACATTGTAATCTTTTGATTCTCTGGTCAATAGACATTTGGGGGCTTTGGGGAACAGTGTGGCCGTGAACATCTTATGCAGCTGACTGTCCTTGAGCACAGGGTTCTCCAGGACAACAGTTTTCAGGATGTGGTTCACTGACCTCCAAGGTTGCGGGGTCCCAGAGACCCTTCGAGAGGGAGTCTGTGAGATCAAAACTATCTTTATAATAACACCAAGACGTAATTTGCCCTTTTCACTGTGTTGACATTTGTGCTGCTGGTACTAAAGAAACGGTGGGTAAAGCGCCAGCGCCTGTGCAGGAATCCGAGCAGGGCACCTGGGGCCAGTCTGCACTGTGCGCTTCACCCCCAGGCCCTCGCAGCAAAAACAGAAAGAACACTGATTTCAGTTCATCTCCTTGATGCAGCAGTAAAAAGTATTTATTTTATTAAACCTTAACCCTGGAGTAACATATCTTTTTGGTATTTTTAATATTCTGTGTGATGCAATGGCAAGTGTGCGTAAAGCCCTTCAGCTGCATGCCACAGTCCAAAGGGTGTCCCAAGGACAAGTGCTTACCTCAGGAGTTGGATCTAAGCCACTTTTTTCAATGGAATATCATTTTTACTTGAGAAAAATAACTGACGGACAACTATGGTCATTTAACTTGGGAATTTGGTAAGACATTTTCTCAAAAATGAATGAAGTGAGGCTGGCACTTTGAGAAAAACAACTGATGGTATTTGTTGCCAATGATAAAATTCAACCTTCCAAGAAAATTAGAATTTGGAAAAATCTGTATTGGCCATCATGAGCTTGACAGCTTCTCAAAACTTTCTGATGAGATTGGTTCATCGATGTGATGTGATTTTTTTTTGTAAGTATAATGAACTGTATCAATGTTTGAAGATCAGTGGAGCAGTATTTTCCAGATGACCAATGCATGATATTACAAAATCATGCATGAGTAAAAGATTCATTCTAAGTACAAGGAACCTGAGTATCTTCTCATTTGTATGTGAGCCTTTGGGTTTCCTCTTTGTGACATACTTATCTGTTTACCCATTTTTTTCTATTGGGTTATCTGCCTTTTTGTTATTGAGTTGTAAGGATTATTTATATCTTCTCACCTTTTTTTCCTGTTTTTTTCTCCTGGAATTTTGTTTATATGTGTGGCAGATACCTCCACCCATTCTTTGGCATGTCTTTTCACTATTTTTATAGTACCCACCTTTTAAAATTATCTATTGACATATAATACACATGTAGAGAGGTGCACAAACCAGAGGTGTAAAACTCAGTGAATTATCACAAAATGAATACATCCATGCTAGCATCACTTGATCAAGAAACAATATTGGGCCAGGTACGGTGGCTCACACCTGTAATCCTAACAATCTCTGAGAGGCCAGGACTGGAGGTTAAGGTTAAGGTTAGGAGTTCGAGACCAGCCTGAGCAAGAGCCTCTCTCTACTAAAAATAGAAAAAATTAGCACAGTATGGTGGCTAGCACCTGTAGTCCCAGCTACTTAGGAGGCTGAGGCAGGATGATTGCTGGAGCTCAGGAGTTTGAGGTTGCAGTCATCTATGATGATGCCACTGCACTCTAGCCAGGACAACAGAGAGAGACTCTGTCTGAAAAAAGAAAAAAAGAAACAAAATATTGTCATCATCCTAGAAGACTGCCTCTTTCTCCCTCCCACCTACTTACCTCCTTCCCAAAGGTCGGTACAGTCCTGTTTATAACACCATGGATTAGTTTTGCCTACTTTTGAATTTTATCCAAATGGAATCATACAGTGCACATATCTTGTGTCTAGTTTCTCTTAATTTGCATGTTTGAGATTCAAATATGCTGCTCCATAAATTAATATTACTATATTAGAGACAGGAATGATCTCAGGAGTTTTGCAGGACTTTGCCCCGAAGGAATATGTGAACGTGTTAGTTTGCATATCAGAAGCTGCTCCACCTCAGGAGGGCATCTCAAAGGTCAGTAGCAGCTGCTTTCCAAGGTGAGCTGCAGTCTCAAAACTGTGGTTCTCTCCTGCTTTGAATGACAAAGCAGGTCTGCAAGGAGCCACAGGATGAGAGCTGATCAAAGAGTGCCCGCCCAGGAGACAGACACCTGTGGCTAAAAACAATTAGCCCAAGGGACAGTTTCTGCTTGACTTCTGATCACCTGTCTGTCTCCATTTGCAGTAACTAGATAAAGAAATATGGAGCCACTATATCTCTGTTTAACCCTTCTGTTAAGCGATAGCTTTGTCTTAGAACTTGGAAGTTTGTCCTTGAAAGATTTTGTAACCAGAGTTAATTAAGGGATCTATGGAAGCCTTTTGAAAGATTTTTAACCTGTTATTATGTAAATCTGTTACCCCTGACAACCGATCTCTGTACCTATAAATACCCATGTAAAACTTCACTTCGTGGCCTCACAATTGACAGAGATATTCATAAGGACCCCTGAGTACCCCTGCTTTGCCTTTTATCTTTATAAATCTATAAAACTATACCTTCGTCTCTGTGTATTCTTTTATTTCTATTATTTTCCATTTTCTATTATTTTCTTATCTTTTGTGACGACCCCTGCCTAAGGGACCCAATTTTTTGCTGGAGCGTAGCTAACTCCCGGTACATATATGTCATTATGTGGAGCTTAATATTTGTTCATTCTTATTACTGAAAATTGCATGATAGGAATAGACCGTAGTGTATTTGTCCATCCTATTGGTTTTCTTTTTCTTCTTTTTTTAAACAAGAGGGAAAAAAAGTTTATTTTTATGCATATAAGATTTAACAAAAGAAGCAGCTCTGTCCATCGTATTGTTGACATACATGAGTTTTTCCAGTTTGGGGTTATTTGAATAATGCTGTTATGAATATATTGTATTTGATGTCTTTTTGATGAATATAAGTTCTTTTAATATATTTACTCATTGGACAAGTCTTAACCAAGAAAAAAGAAAAAAATAATATATTTACTCACATCAATATTTTCCTTTTATGACTGATTCTTGTTTACTTCTGTTTAAGACATCCTTCCCCTACATTAAGGTCATGAGGATACTCTTCTCATAGAGCTTCTAAAAGTTTTATATCTTTGCCTTTTTTATTTAGGTATTTAAAACCATTTGGAAATAATCTTAAGATCTGATAAAGCAAATCTCTTCCTTTGTTTCTTGGATTTTGGGAGAGGCTTTTTCTTCAAAAGCATCTTGGCTGTTGGTCTTTTGTATTTTTTGTATACATTTTAAATTCTGTCAAGTTTCATCAAAACAAATAAATAAAAAAACTTACTGGGGTTTTATTGGGTTTGTACTGATTCTTTAAATCAATTTGGGGAGAACAGACATAATAAAAAAGGCCAAGCTATAAAACTTTTAGAAGCTCTATGAGAAGAATATCTTCATGACCTTGATGTAGGGGAAGTATATCTTAAATTGATTAGGTCTTTATAAAATTGAGCTTTTCAGCCTATGAACATAATATATGTTTCATTTGTTTAGGTCTTTTGTAGTATGTCTTCATAACTTTTATCATTTTTCTCTGGAAAAATCCTATTTTTTTCCTAGCTTATTTCTAGGTACCTTGTATTTTTTAATACTATTGAAAGGGTATCTTCTTTTTTACATTTCTGTTTGCCGGAATAAGTAATACAATTGATTTTTATAATTTTGATCTGCCCACGGGATTTTTGTTTTTTAGAGAGACAGGGTCTTGCTACGTTGCCCAGGCTGGACTTGAACTCCTGGGCTCAAGCACTCTTCCTGCCTTAGCCTCCCAAGTAAGCTAGGACTACAGGCACAGGCCACCATGCCCAGCTGAGTGTTAAATATTGACTTTGTATCATCCAGCAACCTTGCTAAACTCTCCTATTGGTTTAAATAATTTATCTGCCATCTTTTGGATTTGCTAAGCACACATCATATCATCTGAGATTAATGACAATTTTGCTGCTGCTTTTTCCAGTCCTCATTTTATTCCTTTTTCTTACCTTACTGCTGACCTCTGGTGTGTTGTAGAGTAGAGGTGTAGTGATGGGAGGTGTCCTGGATCTTGAGCTCAAAGATAGGGGAAGGCTTTCAGCATCTCCCCAGTAAGTATGTTGGCAGAAGGCCTTTTGTGGATACCCTTTATCAGATTAAAGAAGCTCCCTCTATTCCATTTTGACTAAGAGTTTGAACCACAAATAGTATTGATTTCTAGCAAATGATTCTTCTGCATCCCTTAAATTATCCTGTGATTTGTCTTCCTTAATCGTTAATCTTCTGTAATGCGCTAACTCACATTAATGTGTTTTCTAATGTTAAACCTACGTTGCATTCGTGAGCTAAATCCAGTGGGAATGGTGATTTAAATTATGCTTTCAATATATTGCTGGATTCAGGTTGCTAACGTTTTGTTTAGGACTTTCACATTTGTGTTCAGAAAAGAGATTGACTTATAACTTCTCTTTCTCATGATGGGGCTTTGGCTTCATGAAATGAGTTGGGGTATGTTCTCTCTTTTTCTGTTCTCAGGAAGACTTGATATAAGATTGGATTATCTTCCTTGAAGGTTAATTGAAACCATCTATAATGCCATCTGGGCCTTGAGTTTGGGTTTTTGAGTCTTGTTTTAAGGAAAGATTTTTGACTTAGTGATTCAGTTTCTTTAATGGTTATAGAACTTCTAGATTGTCTGGTTTTTTGGATTCTGCCCAATTTTTCTAGAAATTTTTCCACTTCCATCTAAATTTTCAGATTTAAATAACTTTTTTTGGCCGGGCGCAGTGGCTCACGCCTGTAATCCTAGCACTCTGGGAGCCTGAGGTGGGAGGATCGCTCGAGGTCAGGAGTTCGAGACCAGCTTGAGCAAGAGTGAGACCCCGTCTCTACTAAAAATAGAAAGAAATTAGCCAGACAACTAACAATATATAGAAAAAATTAGCCGGGTATCGTGGCACATGCCTGTAGTCCCAGCTACTTGGGGGGCTGAGGCAGGAGGATCGCTTGAGCCCAGGAGTTTGAGGTTGCTGTGAGCTAGGCTGACACCACAGCACTCGAGCATGGGCAACAGAGCGAGACTCTGTCTCGAAAAAAATAAAAAATAAAAATAAATTAATAGATAACTTTTTTTTTACTTCTGCTATGTAGGTAGCGATTCCTTCTTGTATCCCTGATAATGGCTCTTTGTGCCTTCTCTTTTTTTCATGATTGGTTTTACCAGAGGTTTGTCAATTTTATTAGCTTTTTCAAAGAACTAATTTTGGCTTTGTTAATTCTTATTATATATTAATATTTGTTTTTATCTGTTTTATTTCTTTATGTTGTTGCTTTTCTTTTTAACTTCTTGACATGGATGTTTAGTTCATTAATTTCTTTTCTAATATATTAATTGTGAAATTACCCAAGTATAACTTTCTCTGCATCTCAAAGTTTTGATAAGTAACGTTTTCATCAGTCATCCAAGTTCAAAACATTTCCTTTTTTTTTGGCCACGGTGTAGAAGTCATCAAAACATTTTCTAATCTGATAGGCTTTCTTCTTATTCAAAGTGTGTTTCTTAATTTCCATATATAAAGGGAAATGTTTACATTTCTGGTTTGCATTTTATATTGAGTTTTAGATTAATTACATTGTGGTCAGAGTACCTGCTGTATATGATTTCAATCCTTTGAAATACATGAAAATTAGTAATAACAAAAGGGTCATCATGCAGTTTTGTAGTCTGCCTTTAATGTTGTAACATGTTGCCTTGGGGGTTATTTTTAATTCAATTTGGTAGAAATCCTGAATAGAAATAAATTTGCCTGAAATTCAAAATGATTGACTTTTTAAATTTGTCATCATAGAACAGTATACAAAAGTTCTCCAGCGGAAAGAATACTTGATTTTTCCTTTGACCCGAAATAGCCACATCATTGCTTTCAGCCCTGCATTGTTGAAATAGATCACCACGTGTTTATTTGCTCAAACAGGTCTGTCTTATTCGGTTATATTACTTTAGCCAAGGGCAGCCATATTATTTATTAAGCTTGTAAGTAAAGCCCATCTGCAGTGAGAAAACTGAATAAAAACCAGTTGCTTCTTGGTTTTTCTCTAGGCCCGAGGTATGAAAAAGCAAGTCATTGACAATTTCATCGCCCAAAACAAGTATCTGTTGGCAACCAGGCTCACGAACCAGAAGTTGTTCCATGAACTCTGCCCTGTGAAGCGGTCTCACCGACAGAGAAAGTAAGGACTCAAGGCTTCGCTTCTTGACATTGCAGTAGAGAGCCCATTCTGCATTTTACTACAGAGTGATTAAACGTCTACCCTGTGACAGTCAGAATTTATTCGTCATTTTACCAAATATTTTTTTTATCTTGTTTTTAGCTATCAGTCTTACTGGAAATTTCACCAAATATTAACAACCATAATGGTAGTAGGATAAATTAGTCTGGGGAGCCACAGCAGCAAATTATTAGACATGCCAGCCTGGTCTAGGAGTCAAGAGAAGATCTCCCTAAGATGTAACACTTCAGCTGAGACCTGAAGGATGAGCAGACTTTAGCCAAATGTTGCTTTAAAGAAGCACAGAGTATGAGAGAGTTACTGTCCCTACCAGAGCATTTCATGCAGCGTGAGTCTTTAGAGGTCTTGGAAAGGAGCCAGTATAATAATTAAAAAGTAGGGAAGTATAGAGTACTGAGTTAAAATAATTAGCTGGGAATTAGGAAGGCTAATAACTTACTCAATGAAGTATGTGAAGAGTTATTATACAGAGTATCTAAAAGTCTGGAAATACAGGGAAAATATTTGATACATGTTTGTTTTTTTTTTGTTTTTTTTGTGTTTTTTTTTTTTTTTTTTTGAGACAGAGTCTCACTCTCTTGCCTGGGCTAGAGTGCCATGGCGTCAGCCTAGCTCACAGCAACCTCAAACTCCTGGGCTCAAGTGATCCTCCTGCTTCAGCCTCCCAGGCAGCTGGGACTACAGGCACACGCCACTATGCCCGGCTAATTTTTTCTGTATTTAGTTGTTTGGCCAATTTCTTTCTATTTTTAGTAGAGACGGGGTCTTGCTCTTGCTCAGGCTGGTCTCGAACTCCTGAGCTCAAACGATCCACTGGCCTCGGCCTCCCAGAGTGCTAGGATTATAGGCGTGAGCCACCGCGCCCAGCCCTGTTACATGTTTCTGAAGTAAGTGAATCAGTGGTTTTAAATTTAAGGCTATTTCATCTGTAAAAGGTATCTGGACATGGGAGAAAACATTGACCATATTATTTGAAAATACAACTAAAATATTGTTTAAAGAATTTCCCTATGTTTCCAGACTTTTCAGATTCCTTTATAGTCTAAGAGAGAAGAAAGAATAACTTTAATTTAGACTTTATTTATTAGATATAAAAAGAGAACATCCTGACTATAAGGACTGTTGTTTACAAAGCCTTCAAGAAAGATCCCAAATCCACACACTGCTCACTTTTTTTTTTTTTTAATTGTTGCTACCCTAGAACAGGCCCCCACCATGGTGGCAGCTTCCTAACTAGTCTTTCCACTCCCAAACAGTTTCGTACCTACCAAACAGTTCTCCACACATCAGCTAAGTGATCTTTAAAAATGCGAGTCGGATCGAGTCATTCTCCATCTTGGGGTCTTTGCACTAGTTCTCTCTTCCTGGGATGCTCTGACCGTTTCCTCTCACAGTGCACTTCATTCAGGTCCCTGCTCAAATGTCACCTCAGGTGTTTCTTCCCAGGCCAGCCTGTCTAATGGATTATGACTCCCACTGCATTCTGGCCTCCCTCTCTCTCCGTTTTTTCTTCATTTTTTTTCATAGCACTTGTTACCTGTCATGATATATCTTTTTATTTGTTTTCTATCTTCGCCACTGGAATATAAGCTCCGTGAAGGCAAATGTTGTCTCTCTACCTGGCATGTAGTTGGTGCTCAGTCAATATTTGGGGAAATGAATGAGTGAATGAATAAATAGCAAAACTTTCCATTGGAACGTTGCAAAGGAAGGCTTTCGGAATGAGGCTCAGTGGCCTCTGGCCTGAGACAGGTTCAATCCGCCCTCCCTATGGTGGAAGAACTAGAATACATGGCTTCTAAGAGGCCCTGCTGCATCAAGGGATCAGTGGCCCATGCCTTAAAAGAAATTCCTAAATGTCATGAAGACATTTGCTTTGGGAAAAACATCACCAATTTGGAAAAGAAGCAGGTCATTAATGACTTGGAAATCCTCTCTCATTAGAGACATCAGCTTTCATTGTGCAAGATGTGTTCACTTCTATAAGACGAGCACCTCCTCTTCTTCACCTCCACTTGCATTATGGGTGCTGGCCCTGCCCTCGGGGATTGGTTGCAAAGTTTTCTCCTTTCTGTGTTGTGCAGGTACTGTGTGGTTTTACTGACTGCCGAGGCTACCAAGGTGAGCAAACCCTTCGAGGCTTTCCTGTCCTTTGCTCTGGCAAACACTCAAGACACCGTGAGATTTGTGCACGTCTACAGCAATCGGCAGCACGAGTTTGCCAGCACCTTGATACCAGACAGCGAGGCATTTCAAGGGAAATCAGGGGTAAGCTGCAGATCCTTCCTGATCCCAGGCTCTTCAGAGCACGTGGCACTGGATTCTGTTTCCTCCTTCTCTGGGAGCATAGAATACAGATTCCAGGAAATGTGGAAATCTCTGAAGCCTGTTTTGAAAGCATACTCTTAAAACAGTCTTTTACCTGGTCATTTTGCATTCTAGGTTTCAGCCTCAGGCCTTCACAGGAAAGCACCTTTCCCATCAGTAAATGCCGAAGTGCGTCGGTCCTTTTCACTAGTTCTTCCCTACGGCAGGCCTAGTCTTGCAGGTCTTCTTTAGGCCACCAGTAATATGCTTCAGAGATTTCCCCTCCTGCCTCTTTCACTTCATCCTAATCATCTCTCCTTCCTTTCTCTTCCCTTGTCGTTGCTCCTTGCAAAAGCATGAAATTCTTCTTCTTTGACTTTTTCATCATTTTGGTAATCATGGAAAATCTCACTTAAAAACAAAGTCTTCCTTTATTATAATATTAAGTCAGAGGTTATAGAACAAAGTCTATTGAGAAAAAAGAGTTTTAACTTTTTTTTTTTTTTGTCTTGAGACAGAGTCTTGCTCTGTTGCCCAGGCTAGAGTGAGTGTCTTGGGATCAGCCTAGCTCACAGCAACCTCAAACTCCTGGGCTCAAGCGACCCTCCTACCTCAGCCTCCCAAGTAGCTAGGACTACAGGCACACATCACCATGCCCAACTCTAATTTTTTCTGTTTTTAGTAGAGACGGGGTCTTGCTCTTAGGCTGGTCTCAAACTCCTGATCTCAAGTGATCCTCCCACCTTGGCCTCCCAGAGTGCTAGGATTACAGGCGTGAGCCACTGTGCCCAGCCAAGAGTTTTAATCTTTAACAAAAGCTTTGAAAAGTCACCATAAAAATAATTTCTTTTGTCAGAAAGATTTAAATCTTTTGCAAATACTTTAGACTCATCAGTATTTGTTTTTGAGCTCATTGCTAACTTCACTGGACCCTTTTTCCAATCCTCCCTGAAAAAAACCAAACAACTGCATGCTTTTGAGACATCTGATGGTTTTCCTCTCCTTCACTCGCAGGTGTCTATCTTAGAAAGGCGCAACACAGCAGGAAGGGTGGTGTATAAAACCCTGGAAGATCCCTGGACCGGGAGTGAGAGTGATAAGTTCATCCTCTTGAGTTATCTCGACCAGCTGCGGAAAGATCCAGCTCTTCTGTCCTCTGAAGCTGTGCTTCCCGACCTGACCGACGAACTCGCTCCTGTGAGCATCGTGGCCAGCGAGGTCTCCGGGTCACAGTGCCGGTGACGGATCTCTGCCGAGAGCAGACGTCCGGCAGCAGCACTGTGCTGGGGGGTGAGGGGTTCGGACCTGACCATCGTCCATTTTCTCTCTTAATAGGTTTTTTTCCTTCGGTGGCTCTACTCTGCTGCTGACTACATCTCGGACTGCTGGGACAACATACTTTACAACAATTGGTAAGGATGTTGCTAGGTTGAATTTCTTTTTCTTCGTTAATACTGGTATAATTGTTTTTATTTGAAAAGAATCCATCCTTTTTAAATTTCAGTGTATGCTTGATATGGGCAAGTGGAAGAATGTTTATACATTTTCAACAACTATTCCCCTTTTTCTTGTAGTAACTTCACTTTTTTTCTATCTGCCGACTGACCCTTTCCCACTGGTTAGGAAAGGCTCACGCATGACTGCCCTTCACTGGAGTCCAGTGTACAGATGTACAAACGAGTCAGTGAATGGATCAGAGAAGGGCTATCCCACTCCCACTCCCCAGTAAGACCATGAGTTCTTCAAGGACAGAACCACATGTTATTCATGTTTGTGATTCCTGACACCCAGTGCAGTACCTAAGAAACCGCAGGCCTTTGATGAGGGTTTTTCGTGAATAAAATTTAAGACACCAATTCTAAATGAAATCTTGAAAGATCAATTTTCTCTCCCTACTCCATTCCTCTGGGCTACATCTGAATTATTCTGGGCAGAATAAAATCGATAAAATTTAGGAAATAATTCCACAGACTTCAGACTTTTTTTTTTTTTTTTTTTTTTGGAGACAGTCTTGCTCTGTCGCCCCAGCTAGAGTGCAGCGGCATCATCATAGCTCACTGCAACCTCAAACTCTCCACAGACTTTTTAGTCACTGATACCTCAACATCAGAAAGTTCTTCCATGTGTACAACTTGAATCCTTTATTATCCCTTTTATTGTTTCCTTATGCAGGATTTATTAAGCAGAGCCTATTATACTGAGATACAAAATCAGACTTTTAGGATAAGCTGTCTGTGGGGCCAGGCACAGTGACTCATACATGTAATCTCAGCGCTTTGGGAAGATTGCTTGAGGCCAGGCGTTTGAGACCAATCTGGGCAACATAGCAAGACCTTATCTACAAAACGTTTAAAAATTAGCCAGGCTAGGCCGGGCGCGGTGGCTCACGCCTGTAATCCTAGCACTCTGGGAGGCCGAGGTGGGCGGATAGTCCTGAGCTCAGGAGTTCGAGACCAGCCTGAGCAAGAGCGAGACCCCGTCTCTACCAAAAATAGAAAGAAATTAATTGGACAGCTAAAAATATATATAGAAAAAAATTAGCCGGGCATGGTGGCGCATGCCTGTAGTCCCAGCTACTTGGGAGGCTGAGGCAGTAGGATTGCTCGAGCCCAGGAGTTTGAGGTTGCTGTGAGCTAGGCTGATGCCACGGCACTCACCCCAGGCAAGAGAGTGAGACTCTGTCTCAAAAAAAAAAAAAAAAATTAGCCAGGCTAGTCCTCGATACTCAGGAGGCTGAGGTGGAAGTTTCACTTGAGCCCAGGAGTTCAAGGTTACAATGAGCTATGATCAGGCCACTACACTCCAGCCTGGATGACAGAGCGAGACTCTGTCTCTAAAATAAATAAATAGAATAGAATAGAATAAGCTGTCTATGAATTAGAATATTGAGGAAACAATCTCTACCTTTCCCTCCGCCACCCAACACCAAAAATAGCCTGTATTTGCATGAAATTAGAAAGTGTTTATTGATGTGAAAGCTTTTTGGGAATTTTTTTTCTTCTTTGAGCTGGAGAGAAGAAACCTAAAATCACAACATCCCACATCGAGCTAATAAGTTTATTAACTCGGTTTTAGGCGGGAAATGATGCCCCTCCTGTCCCTGATCTTCTCTGCCCTCTTTGTCCTCTTCGGCACCGTCATGGTCCAGGCTTTCAGGTAAATGCCCCGCGGCTTCTCAGTGCAGCACTGAGGGGTGAGTCCCAAACCTTCATGGTGGTTTGTACACTTTTTGTGTAAAACTCCTTTTTTTTACTTCAGCGACGCGAGTGATGAGCGAGAATCAAGCCCTCCAGATAAAGAGGACGCCCATGAGAAGGCCGGGAAGGCTGAGCCAAGCTTCACCAAAGAAAACACCAGGTTTCGCTAGCAAACCCCACACTCCCTCCCCTCAGCACCATGTGGTCGAATAAAGCAGTGCTGGGATGTATGGTAGACAGAAGAACTCCGGTTCACCTTGTGTGTCAAACGTGGTCACCGCCGGCTAGTGTTTACTAAGGCCCTTAGGTATTTAGAAACAGCACCGACTTACCTTTCAGTCCATGACTTCATTTCCCAGTCTCAGATTTAACGATGAAGGCAAGAAGCAAAGAAGCATGTCAGTGAGCAGGTAAAGTTGCCACAGGCAGAGGATGGTTTGCCACCATAACTGCTGATGAATGTGCTCAGTCGTGAGCACACACCCTGGCCTCTTGCCAGGGCCTCTGAGACAGAACAGAGTGTGTGATGGCTGCTGTCTTCATTCTGTCCTAACATGACTCCTACGCCATCTGCAAGGCAGCATCGGAGAGACCGTTTGTGGCCAGGGATTACCAAGTCAGGGTCTTCCCAGCTTGCCAATGTGTGAGGCTCAAGAATGTTAAGTAACATTTCTAGTCTGGTTAGAACGTAGCATTTTCTTCCACTTGTTCCTTTTTAAAGTAATAGCGTTCCCCTATCCTGATAACCAATTAACTCTTCAATGTTTCTCCACAGCAAGATTCCTAAGAAAGGCTTTGTGGAGGTAACTGAACTCACAGATGTAACATACACCAGTAACTTGGTACGCCTGAGGCCAGGCCACATGAATGTGGTCCTTATCCTGTCAAATTCCACCAAGAACATCCTTCTACAGAAATTTGCTTTGGAGGTGTACACGTTCACTGGGTGAGTGTGCGCACGTGTGAGGGAGGCAGCCTGCACGTTTGTGTAAAGAGGAGACTGGAGGAGAACTGCCCCCCTTCCTTTTTGGCTGATCAGGGCCTTACCCACACAGCAAGGTGTTGGCTGTGACCTTTCTAACCCAGACATCGAAGCCATCGTGAGAGGGACCTCTTTTCCCACTTGACTTCATGTTCTGTTGGTTCTGAACAGAAGAGCTAGAACTCAATGTTATTCCCTGAGCCCTTTCAGAAAACTGACTGTTCTCTAACCCATGTGTGTTTCCAGAAGCCAGACACTGAGAGTGATATAAGTTATACCTAGCAGGGGATGGGGGATGGGTGACTGAAGTGTCACAGCTGTTATAGAGCCCTCTGGCTCCCACAGAAATCTTCGTTTTCTCTGTGTTCAGGCCCCATCCAACACAAAGCCTGTTCCGGTATTTGAAGTCTCACTAGGGTATTTACTTTCCCTGCAATTAAATGTGTTAGAAATATATTGAAACCCCATTCTATTCTTCCTACAGGAGCAACTGCCTACACTTCTCCTTCCTGAGTCTAGATAAACACAGAGAATGGCTAGAATACTTACTAGAATTTGCTCAAGATGCAGCCCCGATCCCAAACCAGTATGATAAGCATTTCATGGAACGTGACTACACTGGTTATGTGCTGGCTCTGAATGGCCACAAGAAATACTTCTGCCTTTTCAAGCCCCAAAAAACAGTCGAAGAGGAGGAAGCCCTGGGATCATGCAGTGATCTCGACTCTTCCCTCCAGCTGGGCGAATCTCGAGGGAAGTCTTCCTGTGGCCTTGGATCCAGGCCCATCAAAGAAAAATTGAGCAAGTTGTCCTTATGGATGGAGCGCCTCTTGGAAGGCTCCTTACAGAGGTTTTATATCCCATCGTGGCCTGAACTAGACTGAGAGGATTTCAAAAAGAGATTTGAACTCTTCAGACTTTTTAACATGCCCCTGTGAACAGGTATTTTCAGGACTGAAACTATCCCAATGAACAGAGTATAGATTTTAGATTGCTCTTCTAGAACAATGGCTAGAAGAGTCTTTCCTTTGTCCTGTTCTAACCTAGGAGTGAAAAGCACCACAGGTTTGAATTCCTTCGATCAAACTATATTTTCCTTTGGGTTTTTTTTCCCTCATTTGAATGCCGCGCTATTTAAAACAGACTGCTCATTCTCTCGTCCTTTGTCGTCCCTGTCACGTGCTCACCTCACCCTCCCCTGTGCTGTCTCTCATGTTGGAGAAACACAGGGCTCACCCTTGCAGCAGCGCCTGGACAGACCCTCCTGAGCCTGTCCCGCCCCGTGCCCTGCCCCACACCGCCCTGGCCCTGCTGTGCTTCCGCCGTGGCGCGTGCTCTTGACGCTGGACAGCCCACAGCAGCTTCTAGCCCTGCATCTTGAAAGAGGCTTGGTTCCAAGCAATCTCACATTTCATGGTTGTTCTTGGAATAAGTGGCTAAAAGTATATTTTTGGGGTATCCCCCACAGCAGTTTGTTGGCCACGGTTGAAAAGGAAAGGGATGAGTGGGGGTTCTGTCTGTGGGTTCCCAAGAAAAGAGAAGGGAGGCCTGGGCAGTGGCTGGAGCGGAGCAACTCTGTGGGCCTTCGTGAGCCTCCCATCCGCTGCCTCCCGTCCGCCTGCGGCCAGGGCAGGGGTCTGCGCAGCAGGAAGTACTGTAATGACTTTGAGCCGTTGACATGTACACTTTCAGATGCCTTTCTGCCTCCGTCGATTTTAGGGTGTGGGTATCAGGAGCCATAACTTATAATCTTGTTCTCTGAGCGTAGAGATAAGCTGCTGTAAAGCCAGTAGATGTTAAACTGAAATTATTCCCACCTGCTATGAGTCAGGCTCAAGGAACCTCTTCACTCCAGTGGTGTCTCTTTAGTAAAATATCAGACATGTCTTTGTATCAAGGAACTTAAAATTTCTCAGCAATTATATTTTGAACCCTCCAACCCCAAAAGTGCTGTATCTTCAAGTCGTCTTTTGTGACACGTGAGCCAAGACTTGTTCTGGACTCCTGTTTTGCAAAAGGCTTTCCACTTCTGGCCTATATTTTGATGTCTCTTCTTAATTGTTTTCACTCTTAACTTACAACTGCTTCACCAGTATGAGGGTGGGACTGACCGTCAGACCCGAGCTTGCTGAGCTCCAGTGTATAACAGACCCCCGGCTGGATCATACCAGTCAGTTGGAGAACGTAGGGCAAAACCATCAACGGAGTTGGGACAGTGTCAAAGAGTGGTCTGTTCATATGTCAAAGCAAGTTGTCCTTTTGTAAAGTGAAGGGTGAAAATCAGTGGTAGAACATTTACTAAGTTAGTATTTCTTTAATCATAATTGCTTTAAAGTAAGCCACTTGGATCCTGAATAAATATTGAGCTACATTGGTAAGTAATAAATTATTGAAGCCCAGGAATTCCTATAGTTTTCATGGAGTTTATAGCTTTATTAAAAAATAAAGAAATCACTGCCAGGCTTCATTCTTCCATATGATCCTCTAAAAATCCTTACTCTGAATGCTGTAGATAGAAATGGTCAAGGAATTCAGCCAGACACTGTGGCTCACACCTATAATCCTAGCACTCTGGGAGGCTGAGGTGGGAGGGTCGCTTGAAGTCAGGAGTTTGAGACCAGCCTGAGCAAAAGCAAGACCCTGTATCTACAAAAAATAGAAAAATTAGCAGGGTGTGGTGGTGCACACCTGTGGTCCCAGCTGCTTGGGAGGCAGAGGCAGGAGGATCGCTTAAGCCCAGGAGTTTGAGATTGCAGTGAGCTATGATCATGCCACTGCACTCTATGCTGGGCCACAGAATAAAACCCTGACTCCAAAAAATGAACTGGGTATGGTGGCACACACCTGTAGTCCCAGCTACTCGGGAGGCAGAGGCAGGAGGAGGCAGGACTCCTTGAGCCGAGGAGTTTGAGGTTGCTGTGAGCCATGATGATGCTACTGCACTCTATCCAGGGCAACAGAGCAAGACTGTCTCAAAAAAAAAAAAAAAAAAAAAACAGAAAGAAAGAAAAGAAAAAAGAAATGGTCAAGGAATTTGTTTGGCTTATTTACATACTAGTCCTTAAAATCGTTTTCTGGGTCTTTCATGGCCAGGTTGCTCATAAAAGTAGTGTTTGGATTTATTTGGTGGTAGGTTTAATTTCTGTTACTAGTGATATTCCTGACATTAATTTCTTTTTTAATTTTACTTGTCTCCTTGCACTGAGCACCTGCCTTTAATTTCTGAAAACCAAAAACTCCCCAGATTTGTTCATTTTAAAAACTTTGATCATTAAAAAATAAAAAGCACCTTCGGGGCTGGGCACTGTAGCTCATGCCTGTAGTCCCAGCACTTTGGGAGGCTGAGGCGGGAAGATCATTTGAGGCCAGGAGTTCAAGACCAGCCTGAGCAACATAGGGAGACCCCGTCTCTACAAAAAAGAAAATAAGAAAAATTAGCCAGGTGTCATGGCACGTGCCTGTAGTCCCAGCAACTCAGGAGGTTGAGGAAGGAGGATTGCTTGAGGCCAGGAGTTCGAGGCTATAGTGAGCTATGATTGTGAGACTACTCCAGCCTGAGTGACAGAGTGCCTGTCTCTTAAGAAAAAAAAGAAAAAGCACCTTCAGGCAGCCATAGCTTCCATTTGCACTAGGAAAGGGAAGTGGTGATGAGATTGGCAATATTTCTGCCAAATGTTTCAGTCCAAAAATTCTTCTGCACATCCCCTTGGGGGCTGGTAGATATGTCCCCATGAGGATGCTAGGGAGCTTTTATTTTAAATTGAGCTTTACCCTTTACCATCCAAGCCTTTCCTGCTGAATGTTGTTTCCATGAATTCGTTTACTTTTGTGTCAATGGTGTGAGCTGTTGTCTTGGGCAGCCAGTGCCGTTTCTCTTTCTGATATGTGTAATCACACAGGACCCAATTCCAGTTCTAAGTTAATGCCCCTAGTCTTTGAATGTCAACGCTGATGTTTTCAGAGGTGGGTTTTTCTGGTTGATACAGACTATGCATCATGTTTAGCAGATGGGGTGAAAGTGGCCTAAAACAAGTCTTTGTAGAATACACATGCCCATTTCAAAAATATTTTTTTATTGCTCAGGTGTTGGTTGCACAATTTTTGTAACACAGAAGTCGTCAGCTCCAACTCAGCAACATTTCAGTGAGCAAGACGACTGCCCTAACTTCCATTAGGGCCATGATCTCACGCTGTCACTTATGAACCATGAGAATTTGGCTATAGTTTTCAGATAGGTTGATTTTCTCCTCATTTGCAGCCATTCATACTTGTACCCTATTATTTATTACTATCCTAGTCAATTTGCAGCTGTCATCAATACAGAAATGTTTTCCTGATATAAAAAGAAATGGGATCTGACTGTGTTTTGAGTGATTTGCTTTGTTTGGCAATAGGGATTGGAAGCAAACACTCAAAACCTTTTTTTTTTTAAAGTGGAATTGTTTCAAAGCTGATGCAAAACATCTTTACAGATGAAATGTAGTTCACATCCAAGTGTCTGACGTTGTCCCCTGAAAACAAATACAGTGTCGTAGCTGCTGAATCTGTTCAGTTTGTCAAGTGGGATGATGATATTTGGGAGACATCTGAAAAGAAGGTGAATGACTATTTTGCACTTTTGATACTCTTAGGAACAAATAACTTATTTGGCAAATTGTGTCTTTTTTATGTTTTGGGTGTCTTTTTTTTTTGTTTTGGGGTTTTTTTTGTATCGTGAATAGGCACTGAAGCTGATGTTATTTTGTTTTAAGAATATTACAGACTGGAAACAGAAATAAACTATTTTAATGTGTGATAATTACGGGGTAGCCCTTGAATTGCAAGATGACGACTTGGTCATGGACGCATTATCAACAAAACTGAATTTGCATGTAACTCAACACATGCTTGAGATCAGCACAGCTTAACTGCAGATTTTAGGAGTTGTTGTCATAGAGGGTACATTGGCTTGAAGAACAGATACTGCAAAACTGAGTCTTGTAGGAAGTGGGTTAGAAGAAGTTTCATTAAGGGCTCCCTGATGTTTTCTGGTTTAGAAGACAGTTTGTGCACTTCCTGGGCTTTTGAGCAGGAACTTTCTTTATTAGGATCTCAATGTGACTTTCTTTCGAATTGTTATTTATGTTCACAATGGTCCTAAAATCAAGATGCAGTCCTAATCTGCTCAGAGGAGAAGATATATTTTAAAGGAAGATACTGTGGAAATATGGAATATTTATACAGCATGTTTTAATTTTTTTATTTCATTTTTCCAATTTTTAAATAATCTTGAATGAAATTCTCCATCCCCTTCCCCTTTATCCTCCACCATCTTTTAACAAAGGGAAAAAATCAAAGCAGTACAAGTGCTTCATTTATTTTTAAGTTAATCCAAACTCCTTAGAAATGTTAGCTGTTGGGGCCAGGCGTGGTGGCTCACACCTGTAGTCCTAGCACTCTGGGAGGCCAAGGCAGGAGGATCGCTTGAAGTCAGGAGTTCGAGACCAGCCTCAGCAAGAGCAAGACCCTGTCTCTACTAAAAATAAAAAGAAATTAGTCGGACAACTAAAAGCAAAAAATAATTAGTGGGGCGGGAGGCTGAGGCAGGAGGATTGCTTGAGCCCAGGAGTTTGAGGTTGCTGTGAGCTAGGCTGATGCCACATCTAGCCCAGGCAACAGAGGGAGACTCTGTATCAAAAAAAAAAAAGAGAGAAGAAAAGAAATGTTAGCTGTTTGGGTTAGAGTTTTACTGAATATCCTGATTTCACAGCCACCGATGAGACTTTTAGCAGAAAGTTTTATTGGCATAAACTCGTGCATACTCAGACTGCTCACTCGTAAATTCGTGGGAATCCGTCAGCAGTGCAGTCTGTTTTGTCTTGAAGAGAAGACTCAGACGGTTGTCACTTTGGGGAGAGTACACAGCATCTCAAACAGCAGGTTGGCCGCCAGGAGGGCGGTGTTCCCTACAAGGAAGTAAAACCTGACGTGAACAGGGCACGGACCACCCCGCAAAGCCAAGGCTCTGGGGACTCGCTTCCCTTCGTGCCTCCTTTCCCAGAGCCCTGACTCGCGCCCTCCTCTCTGGGCTGCCCACCTGCCTGTGAACATGCTTTCCCTGGCATTGTGCCTCCACCAAGCATCATTTGGAAATCATATTTTAAAACTCAGAATGTTCTTTGTTTACTCTGAGAACAGACTTTTCCCAAAGGGAAACCTTCAGTAATTTTGTGTATTGTATTTATTACCTACCCTCTGAGCCTAACGGCCTAACGCTGAAGCTTACGATTTTTCTAAATTAAAATTACTGGGATGGCATCTACTTTGAAGATCTTAATCAGCTAACTCCCCACTTCATAAATACGAATATATATTATTTATGCTTTAGAATTCACTTTTCAATGAAATATCAAAGGAGGATGGAACTGCGCCACCCTGTCACTAAACTGCAGGGGGGTTTCTTTCTCTTCTGCTGGCTGGTGGGCAAGCTAATAATACTCAGCTACCTCCCAGGGCGTTTGTTAGGGTTAATGAGCTCATGCGTGCGCGGTGTGCAGTAATGGGTTTATTTTCTTCACTGTTGGACGTGCTCAGCAGGTTTCCTGAATTGTATTAATATAAGGGGACCCATCCATTTTCTACTTATTAACTAGATGAATATAATTTAAACTAGTAGCTGCCCACGGATCAGTCCTCTTGCTCACTCACCAGAAAGATCGTACAGCGGCGAGACTTCCACAAGATCACAGCCCACCACGTTCAGGCCTTGACAACCCCGGATGATCTCCAGAGCCTGTCCAAGATCAAGACTGAGCTGCCCACAGCGGTCATCGTTCACAGTGAAAAGTGACCAGTCGTGGCTCCAGTGGGTTGCTCCCACACGTGCCCACCCTTTGACTTGGAACTGTTGGCTTTCCCTCCATAAGCATTTATTAACTACCAGAGGCACAAATAACTAACACACAGTCCCTGCTCCTGAGGGCTTTATAGTGTGATGATGGAGACAAGTAAACCAATCGGTTCCACATCATGTTTTAAGGGCTTTGAGAAAAGCAAGCCCAGAACAGTATAAGCACAGGTAGCAGCCTGGAGAGGTGGGGTAGGGCTTCCTAAAGGAGGAAGTACTTCGTTCACAGGACTGGCTGAGCAGGGGGAAGAGCATTCGGGCAGAGGGAAGACACAGGCAAAGGCATCAAGACGGGAGAGGTGGAAGTAGCTAGATGTGGCCAGGGGACAGGGTAAGTGAGGGGGGCTGGTAGGAAGAGAGCGGCCTTGTCTGAAAGGGTTCCCATCCTGCAGAGAAAAAGCCCAGAAAGTTAAGCAGAGGGATGAGAACTGTGTTGCAGAAATCCCTCTGATGGCAACTGAGAATGACTTCAAGAGAGCTAGTTATGCTCATCCCTGCCTCTTAGAGGATGTAAGACAACTGATGTGGTTTAAGCAGCCTTCATTTGCTCACAAATGTCTTCGAGTACTACTCTTTATCCACGTCAGGCACTCCTGGAGCTTCTAGTCACAGCCACAGCCAGGTCTGCCTCCCGGCACTGACACTCTGCATAGCTTATTCAGGCTTTATTTGGGTGTTTCTAAAACTTTTTTTTTTTTTTGAGACAGAGTCTCACTCTCTTGCCCAGGCTAGAATGCCATGGCATCAGCCTAGCTCACAGCAACCTCAAATTCCTGGGCTCAAGGGATCCTCCTGCCTCAGCCTCCCAGGTAGCTGGGACTACAGGCACGCGCCACCATGCCCAGCTAATTTTTTCTATTTTTGGTTGTTTGGCCAATTTCTATTTTTAGTAGAGACGGGGTCTCGCTGTTGCTCAGGCTGGTCTCGAACTCCTGAGCTCAAACGATCCACCCGCCTCAGCCTCCCACAGTGCTAGGATTACAGGCGTGAGCCACCTCGCCCAACCGTTTCTAAAACTCTTGAGGTACTTTAGTAGTTAATGCCATTGCATACACTTTTTAAATTTAACCCTCAAAAGGTAAGTTTAGCACTCCGGAAGGCCGAGACGGGCGGATCGTTCTGAGCTCAGGAGTTCGAGACCAGCCTGAGCAAGAGCGAGACCCCGTCTCTACCAAAAAAACTGAAAGAAATTAATTGGACAGCTAAAAATATATATAGAAAAAATTAGCCAGGTATGGTGGCACATGCCTGTAGTCCCAGCTACTCGGGAGGCTGAGACAGTAGGATTGCTCGAGCCCAGGAGTTTGAGGTTGTTGTGAGCTAGGCTGACGCCACGGCACTCGCCCCAGGCAAGAGAGTGAGACTCTGTCTCAAAAAAAAAAAAAAAAGGTAAGTTTAGTGTTCTTAAGGGTACTATAACACTGTCCCCATGAGCCGACTACAGATGGCCTGGAGGCAGGAAGACCAAATAAAGGACTGCTATGATACATGCCAGGTAAGAAGCGAAGGCCCTGCCCAAATCAGTCACTCCTCAATGAGGGAGTCTGCAAACTACCATCAGCCCTGAGGACACTGACGGCCTAGGTGCTCTGCTTTGAAAATCCTAGCCTGGTTTCTGAAGACTCGCTACAAGTGCCAGGAAAGTGGGGTGTAAAGTACCCCTGCCCCCGGGAATCTTCACTGGCGGAGCTTCCTTACCTGACTAGGGGTGAGACCAGCAATTTCAGGTGTCCCTGTCCCTGGGGCATAGGCAGGATCCAAGGCGTCAATATCGAAGCTGATGTAAATGGGTTTGCCTCCCATCTGCTGCCTCACTTCCCCCATCAGAGGCACCAGCGACTTCATCCAGCAGTCTTCAGCCAGGACCACCCGGAAGCCCTGCGGAGGCCGGGATGGAAGAGCGGAGGTCAAGGCATCTGCGTGGCAGCACTGACCAGGCGCTTCCTGTGTGCCACCCCCATGCTCAGCTCTTCACGTGCACACCACGTTTGGCCCTCCATTTCCACGAGGAGGGGAATACTGTCCCCACTGTACAGGTGAGGAGGGGACAATGCCTGGTAAGGAAGCAGGGTCAGGGCGGACCTTGGAGTCGGGGTTACAGAGAAGCTTGCTAGCACCTTCGGGACGGCTCTGTCCAGAAGACTGGCTGTGATGCCCTAAAAGCAAGGGAGCTGGGCTTTTCCTATTGGGGTCTTGTCCTGTGTTTCCCTGAGAGCTCTTCTGCTTAGTGGGCACCAGGATGGGAACTAAGAAGGTGGCAGCTCACCTTGGGTCCCAACCTCCTCATCTTTTTTCCAAGCCAGCAACATCCGAGCAGTTGGTTGGTTTCTGCTTGTCCCCACCCCCAGCTATTGTCCCCACCCCCAGCTATTGTCCCCTAGTGCCTCCTGAACTAACCTCCTCACACCTCCTTGCCCCACGTGACCCTCCTGATGCAAACTCCGCCTTTCCTCCCCACTCTCTGACCTTGATTCCTAAAGCCCCTGTCGGCTCCACAACTGCCAGGGGTAGGCCACGAACTGAGAGGTGCTTCAGGGGCCAGAGGTGAGCGGGAGGGGCATTCGGTCTGTCACCTGGCTCCGGTTGTATCCGTAGGGATCCAAGGTCATGGAAGGGCCGCGGATGCCAATCTGAACCACCCTCGTACAGTCCAGGAGTCCCTCGTCCACACACCGGCGGAAGGGCGTCCCGTGATACAGCTTCTCTCCTAGGGCCTTGTCGGCAGTGTCCGTGTGGGCGTCCACGTGCAGCAGCCCCACAGGGCCATACCTGAGGACAGCAGGGCAGCTCAGAGGCCAAGCCTTCCTGTGGGGCCCTAGCACAGCCACTCTTCACGCCGCCAAACCTTGATGACAATGCATAGCCACAGAGGGGCACATGGCATCAATTACCTGCCTTGCAACCAGTTTCTGTCTTCAACTCACTTAGCATCCATCTCAGACGAACAATAAGTGCAGAGAAGTCAGGCAGAAAATAGACATGTGCTTTGGCTGCCACCCACTACCTATCACCCAGAATGTGCTTCGCTCAGAGACAGAGCAGGCGGAGGGATGAGAATGAAGGGTGGAGGCTAAACTAATCGGCCACCCTTTTTCCCGCAGTGGCACCAAGACGAAGCTTCGACCCAGCTCTCCCTCATAACCTCCATCAACCCCTGCCCCAAATAAACACATGACCCAAATCAGTGGGAGGCAAGTGCAGCTTTGAGAAAAGACCTGTACCCACCCACCTGCAACCAGAATGCTACCCACATGCTCCTGCCATATACAAATCCTGGAGCTGCCACCCTCCGCCTCGGCCCTTCTGTCTCTTTCTCAAATTAAATTGGCCCAAATGAGTCAATCCCCGGTAAGACTTCCACTACTGGAAAATCAGTCTTCTCGCATCAGTCTTCTCGCTGTCTGGGAAAGGAGAAAACAGGGCCTCTGAGCAAGCTCCCCAGTTGTGCCTGTCAGTATTTGTATTTGGCAGTTGAAACGAAACAGAAACTGAAGTTAACTGGGGTTGTGTATCTCACTAGGGGCTCATCTTCCAAAAACAGAGGCAGGTTGGAAATGCTGAGCATGCATATCACAACACATCTAGGGCAAGGGAGGGCGGCTAGAAGTGTTAATAATAAATTGTCCTGGCTTCCAGCTGGTGACTGGCAGAGACACCTGGAGTTCAACCTTAACTTTGATCCCCAGAAACCACTCAGTTGGGAATGTCCTATTACCCCCAACAACCTGAGCCAGTAGCAGTCACCCGATGCCACGTGGCAGCAAACAACTCATTCCCCAGCTCCTGGAGTTTGAAACTTCGCTTGGGCCAAGCCATTTGGGACTTACTTTTTTGCTATTGCTTGCAATATGGGATATGTGATTGTGTGATCTCCACCTGCAAAGAGAAAAAGAAGAAAACATCTGGAATGTGGATAGGATTATTACATAGGATTAGATTTACCCAATCCTGCCACCCTTTTAGACTGAGGAACTGTAACCACAGCTAAAATAAGATCTTGTTCATTGGTGGAATGCTTAAGATGTCACTGTCATTTAAAAGAGGAAATTGGCCAGGCGTAAAAGCGTAGTGGCACATGCCTCTAGTCCTATCTACTCAGAAGGCTGAGGCCTCTGTGCCACTGCACTCCGGCCTGGGTTTTTTTTTAGTTAAAAAAAAATATTCATTGGAAAGACATGCAACAAAAAAAAAAAGAAAAAGAAAAAGAAAAAATATTTTAAAAAATAAAAATATAAATAAATAAATAAAAGAGGAAATTGGACAGATCGAGGCTTACGGATAAACTCCTAGAACAGTTCTGTCCAACAGAACTTTCTGTGATGATGGAAATGTTCTGTCTGCACTAACCTATGCGGTAGCCACTAGTCACGTGACACACACATGGTGACTGTGATCGAAAAATTGAATATTTTAATTAATTTTAAGTGGCCACATGTGGCTTGTGGTATGATGCTGAATGAACGGCAAAGACCTAGGAAAGTATTCCTATTGATAATTATTAATAATAACAATGGCTGACATTTATCGAAGCTTAAAATATGTAAAGGCATGATGCTGGGTACTTCATATGCAATTTCTTTTCTTTTTTTTAATTGAGACAGGGTCTCACTCTTTTGCCGGGGCTAGAGTGCCATGGCATCATCACAGCTCACTGCAACCTCCAACTCCTGGGCTCAAGCGATCCTCCTCCTGCCTCAGCCTCCTAAATAGCTGGGACTACAGGCGCATGCCACCACGCCAGGCTAATCATACACACTTTCATCATGTGCTCCTCACACAATGCAGTGATGTGGGTAGTGTTATTCCCATTTTACAGATGAGGACATGAAGCATTAAGCAGCACATACAGTAACACAGCTATTGAGAGGTGGAGCTGAGACTTCAAACCCTGCCATCCAGAAACCATACTTCTACCACTATGCTATATAGGCTAGGCCCTCTCATTTGGCAAAAATAAGTTTGGATATTTAGAAGGTCTCTGTCATTTTAACTATTTGTGAATGAGATGAAAAGAAATGCTGCAGTGAGAGTGGGCGGGTAGGAGATGGACAGGGTAGCTGCCCTACAGACTGATGTGGACCCTGACCAGGACAATAATGCCCCTGCAGTTCTCCTTGCAAATGAAGTCATTAGAAACACTGTCTTCTTGAAATCGTTGGAAAGCCCCTACTGGCAGCCTTCTCCAGGCCTGGGATCAAGGGCTACGATGAGGGTGGGATAAGGGAGGCACCTGCCAGGGTGCAAAATGTACACAGTACCAAAAAACTTAGTATCAATACTATGTTTTTTTTTAAGATAGGGTCTGGCTCTGTCACCCAGGGGCCCAGAGCAAAAAGGAAAAATCAGGAATATTTCACCTGTTTAACTGATCTTGCTTGTTGACTTTTTTGGCACGCCTTAAATTTTTGCACCAAAGCAAGTGCCTCACTTGCTTCATCCTAGTCCAGCCCTGTCGGTCATGCTACTCCAAAATTTTAAATATCCTCTCCCCAGTGATTAAAATAAATGAATTAAAATGTTCTCTTTCCTCCTGTCTCCATATTTGCAGTGGCTGGCCCTGGATAGCTGTATTCAATATTCGAGCTCATGATAAATAAACCCTCAGTGCAGAGAACTATTACAGCCGCCCTTGCAGACTGCTGTTACCCAAAGTCAGAGGAACACAGCCAGCTGCTACAATTTTCTGGTAGGCCTCTCGAATTAGCCGGCAGCTGTCCTGAAGGTTGTAAAGATTGACGTTCACGTCGCCCAGGTCTGCGACCATGAGGGACTGGAAGGGGAGAGCCCCTGTGCTAGGGTTGACTGTCCGCAGCATCACTGACTCTTCCCGGATTCGCCGGGGTCCAAATCTGGAGGAGGAAGATTCACACTGTCAGCTGTCTGCAGGTGTATAAAGGCCCCACCTGAGCCAGGACTTCTCATCTCAGCACTGCTGACATTCGAGACTGGATGGTTCCTTGTCGTGGGGTATCACACAGTAGGATGTTCAGCAGCATCCCTGGCCTGTACCCACTAGATGCCAGTAGCACCCCCTCCCCCAAGTTGTGACAACCAAAAATGCCTCCAGATAAGCCAAATGTCCCCTGGATGCAAAACCATCCCCTTTGAGAACCACCGATCTAGGCTGTATATGGAAGAAATTAAATAAGGCACAGATTTAGGAGTCCACTCATCCTCACCAATATTCTAAATAGCATCAGACAATGTCATAATCTCCCCGAGTCTCAGTTTCCTAATCTGTAAAATAATAATAATATTTACCTTACACTGTGGTTGTAAGAATTAAATGAGACGATCTATGCAAAACACCTTGCACTTAGTAAACATTTAATAAATGCTGGTTTTCACAATTCGGACCAGTACAATCAGATGTAATGTTGCTGAGTTGAATCAGGAATCGCTGGTGTTCAATAATCAGAAAAATAGGGCCGGGTGCGGTGGCTCACGCCTGTAATCCTAGCACTCTGGGAGGCCAAGGCGGGCGGATTGTTTGAGCTCAGGAGTTCGAGACCAGCCTGAGCAAGAGCGAGACCCTGTCTCTACTAAAATTAGAAAGAAATTAATCGGCCAACTAAAAATATATAGAAAAAATTAGCTGGGCATGGTGGCACATGCCTGTAGTCCCAGCTACTCGGGAGGCTGAGGCAGGAGGATTGCTTGAGCCCAGGAGTTTGAGGTTGCTGTGAGCTAGGCTGATGCCACGGCACTCTAGCTCAGGCAAAAGAGTGAGACTCTGTCTCAAAAACAAAAAAAAAAAGAAAAGAAAAATAGATTTTACTTCCTCCAACTTCATTTTAGGAAAACTGCCTTAATTTGAGCATTTCTTCTTGAGTCAAGTGACATCCAGAGGATTTGGGAAGGGGCAGCCAGTTTCTGTTCTCAAATGGAAGGTCACCTGCTGCTGTAAGCTGGCGGGAATAGGGGTACCCACACTCACCATCCCAGCAAGGTTTGGGTTCTAGAACTCCTTCTTGACCAATGGATAACACCAAGATGAGGGAGGACATGCTCTCCCATGTTGAGCTCTTGGGGTTGCTCGCTGAGGCGCCAGAAAATCAACTGTCTTAAATAGTAAGGGGCATTTTGGAGCCGGCCACCAGCTTCCAACCCTACCCAATGTGACCAGAGGCACCTGTCCTGACATCTTCCCTGTCCCACGGCTAGTAAGCTGTCCCGCCATGTGGCCCCCAGCCCTGGTCTCTCAGGCCTTACCTCGCCCCGGGCCTGTTGGAGGTCCCGATGTCCAGGGGCACCCCGACGAAGGCAGCGTCCAGCCCCTCGGGGGAGGTCTGCACGGGCAGCCGCATCATGGAGCAGACGCCCACCGACCGGGCCACGAACTCGGAGCTGGGGGGCTGGTTCCGGGGGGCGTCAGAGGCCTGGCCGCGCCGCGGGTCGCAGAGCCCCGCGGCAGGACGCGCGCCCACCCAGGCCCTCGAGCCCTGGGCGCAGCCGGACCCCAGCAGCCGCAGCATGTCGCCTGCGGGCCCGCGCCCGACTGCTCCCCAGCCCGCGAGGCCGGACCGGGCTGGTCCCCGGATCCCCCCAGACGAGCCTGCCAGCGCGGGAGCTGCCTGGGCTCAAAGGGCAGGGGCGCCCTGGGGATCGAAGGCGGGGGAGGGGCCCAGGCGCCCTCTCCCCCTCCCCTTCTCCGGACTTCAGCCTCTGGCTCCCATGGCAGCTAGAGCCAGGCCCGGAGGCGGGGGATGGGGGGGCTCGCCCCTCAGCCCACCCGCACCGCCCAGGCGAGTCTGCGCCCTGCGTTCCCAACGCCTGGCCTTTGGCAGCCTCTTCTCCCATTCACAGTAATATTTTTAAAGTGTAAAGATTTTAAGGGAAACACCTTTCTCTAAGCCAGAGAAATGGGAAATTTATTTTAAAAAAAATAATAATAATCAATTAAGAAATGTCTGGGGGTGGGATTCTCAGGAAGCAGCAAAGTCTTTTTAAATGAACTTTTTTTTAATTATTTAAGACCTTTATTAACAGGTGCTTGCAGTTTGTTGACTTTTTTGAAAAAATCAAGTTGTAAACTTTTATTACCAATTAAAAATGAAGTTCTTAAAAATCTCAACTTGACCAGATATGAAACAACTTAAAAACCTTTAAAGGCGTATTGAGAAAAACCAGGCTTTTTTTAAAAACACGTTTGTTATTACCAAAAAAGACGTCTTTAGGTAAAAATAATAAAAACCCCACGCTGCATAGATAATGCAGATAGTTCTAGTTATCTGGTCAATAGGCAAAAAACAAGCACTTAAGGTCTTCAGCTCCAATCTTTTGTTCATTTCTTATTGCTGGAATTTCACATTCATTTCTTCTTGTTGGATGACTAAACCGGACGCTGGTAGAGATGGTCAGCCCCGCCCTGCTCAGTCTC
>RJWJ010009624.1:0-49476 GCA_004363605.1 Indri indri | reverse complement strand
AACAAACTCCTTAAGAATCAATAAGATAATAAAAGTCTAATAGTCCAAAGCAGGGGGAAGTGGAAATAGTTATGAACAAATGGCACAGAGAACCTGAAATGTTAAGTGACTTTTAAACATACAAAAAAAGATGCTCATTATCAGAAATATAAATGAAAACCTTGGATTTTTATTTGACCTGTAGAATATGCAAAGATCAGAAAGGTTGGCAGGTACTCTCTGGTGATGAGCATAAGTAGGTAAAATTTCTAGAGAAAGCTATTTGGCAAAACAGAATTTAAATGCAGATAGCCTTTGAATAGTTCCACTTCTAGTTATTTATCCCACAGGTGTATTCCCACTTACATGCAAAGATGAATGTTTAGGGATTCAGGGATGTTTACTGTTTACGGTGTTTTTTTAATCTATAGAGACAGGGTCTTGCTGTGTCACCCAGGCTGGCATGTGGTGACACAAGCATAGCTCACTGTAACCTCAAACTCCTGGGCTCAAGCAATCCTCCTGCCTCAGCTCCTGAGTAGCTGGGACTACAGGTGTGCACCACCACACCTGGCTAATTTTTTTTTGTAGAGTTGAGATCTTACTGTGTTGCCCAGGCTGGTCTTGAGCCCTGGCCTCAAGCCACCTTCCCGCCTCAGCCTCCCGTAGTGCTGCGATTATAGGCGTGAGCTTCCATGCCTGGCCTTTACTGCAATATTTTTTTTTTTTTACCGTAAAAGACAAACAGTTCAATTTGATGCAGACTTGATTACAATAAAAATAATTAAAGGGCATGTCTTATGAGGAAAATAAAGAGCTTATTTTGTGCAGTAAAATGCCACGTCTTTAGGAAACAGGAAGCACCTAGGCAGTAGGAATGAGACTGACATTTCACTTCGTAATTTTTGAGTTTTGGCCATGTTTATTCTTCATTTAAAAAAAAATTTAAAGCCATCTCTCTTTAGAAACTTGATTAATTTACTTTTGTGTGTGTGATAGTGTTTGTTGTTGTTTTTATTGTTTCCTATAATCATCTTGGAATTTCCATTACACTAAATGAGGTCAGGATCTAAAGTCACTTCTCATTCCAAACAATGGATTAATTTATTCCTATATTATTGATACACTATATATTATATCATTCTTTATCATACGTTCCTAGGTATATTAACATGTTTCTGGGCTTCCCATTTCATCACTGTCGTTTTTGTTCTGGGATCACATTTCAATTACTAGAGCTTTATAGTTTACTAATAGCTGGCAAGTCTGGTTTTTCCTACTTTTGGTACTGCTTCCAACATGCTCTTGTATGCATTCTCAAATACTTACTCTTCAGCTTAGATGGTTATTTTACAACTCGATGCATACGTGTTCTAGGAGATATGCTGAACTGTGTAGTTTCGGTCTTAGTAATACCAGTGACTGCATTCTGCGTATGAGTGTAAGGTCACTGCAGCTTCCTGTCCTCTTTTCCCCTGTCGCTTCTGAACAGTTCAGCTAGTCACCCTTCGGGATGGGAGGATGTGCCCTAAGGGACTGGAAAACGGGACCTAAGTGAGCAATGGTGTTGGGAGGCCTGTGTGGAAGGTGAGGAGGACAGATGCATGGAGGGGCCCAGCAGGGTGTTGGCACCCAGGTGGAGTCAGGAGGGCATCTGCACAGGGTTGGAAGGAAGCAGCAGCGATGGTGCGAGAGGTAGTTTGCTACTGGGGATTTGAACAAATAAGTCAATATGTTAAGGGTAATGAGAACCAGGTTTCTTTCTTTTGAGGAAGAGAGTTACTATATGGAAAAGGAGAAAAGCAGAATGAACCCTGGAGTGTCTGATTGGCATTGAAGTTATTGGTGTGAACTCATGATATTCAGTATATATAGATAAATGTGGAGGTGTGTGTGTTTATACACACATGTTCCCTAGCTCTGTTCATTGAAAGGGTTTGGAAGCAACAACACCCCAGTAGCAGCGGGCGTACCTGGTGCCCAGATCTTGACTGTTAAATAAATACCTGTCTCCACTAAAAGGAAGTAGAGCTTCTTGGAAGACAGGCTGATACCGGGATTGGGGCAGGAAAAGTGTACAAAATGAGCCCATTGTGCCAGAAAGCAAGGAAATGCTCAAAGAATGATGTGGTTTTGACAAAAGGACACAGAGCCAGCTTGAAGGGGCTCCTAGTGGTCAAATCTGGGGCAAACGACATCAAGACAAATAACAATAGTAACACTGAATAAAATAAAAAACCAACTGTGAGTCCATGTTGAAATCATAAATGAATAGATTGAAAGTTTGAGGAAGAGCTTATTTATAGTATCAAACAACTTTCCCATGACCTTCCCACTAAATAATGCTTAAAGAGTAACTTTACAGTAGAGAAGCCTGACCAAATGCCGCTTAATCAACTAAAAGGAACCCCCATCAGTGGTAGGTCAGTCAGAATTGTCCACCACACCGTAGGCTACAGCAAAAGAACACAGCCTCACTCCTCTGATTGTCCTGCCATGAATCCGATGGTGAGGAAACGCCAGACAAGCTTCCATGGAGAACATTCCTCAAAATACCTGGCCTGTCCTCCACAGCCAGGAGAGTCTGGGGAAGCCTGAGGAAATGGAGAGGGCTGACAGGGACTGCAGCGCAGGATTTTGAGCCAGGTCTTTGAGCTAAAAAGGATGTTTTCTGGTCAGTTGGCCAAACTTAGATGGGGGGGGTCTGAGGATTAGAAGGTAACTGATCAGTATTAATTTCCTGATATTGATTGCAGGAGAAAGACTTTGTAGGAAATGCTCAGATGTCTTCCCAGAAATTGGGGCATCAGATCAGCTGGGGAAAAAAAAATTCGTATTATATTTGCAACTTTTCTGTAAGTTTAAGATTTTCAAAAGGAAAAAAAAATTATTTCCACAAGGAGGCACTTTCAGAACTTTTACTCTCAGCCAGGACCAAAATTAAGAAAAGTGTGTGTGACTTACAGCTTTTGGGGTTCTCCTCAGCAGTGATCTTATTTTGCCTCCATGCGTGTGTATCTGTGAGTGTTTTAAGATAGTCTTTTTACTATAAAGTTATTCAAGCTAATTGTGAAGATTGCAAGCAAAGGTGTAATGCGAAAATTCCCTAGTGTTCCTTTCTCCACATCTAGTTTAGAAGTAACCTTCATTGAGAATCTTATGAAACTTCTCAGAAATTTTCTGTGTATGTACATACCCTTGGGTTTATGTATATGTATTTCCTATGTATATGTATTTCCAAATGAAAATATCTATACTTCCTGCCACTTTTAAAATTAAATGTATTAAGTGTATGTAACACTTCAGTACATGTAAAAAGATTGCTGCCTTGTATTACTGTTTGCTACATAATATTTCACTTTTAGCTGAACCATGAATTAATCACTTGTTATGGCCATTTTAGTTCTTAAATTTTTTTTTTTTTTTTTTTTTGAGACAGAGTCTCACTCTGTTGCCCGGGCTAGAGTGCCGTGGCTTCAGCCTAGCTCACAGCAACCTCCAACTCCTGAGCTTAAGCAATCCTACTGCCTCAGCCTCCCAAGTAGCTGGGACTACAGGCATGCGCCACCATGCCCGGCCAATTTTTTTCTATATATATATATTTAGTTGTCCAGATAATTTCTTTCTATTTTTAGTAGAGATGGGGTCTCACTCTTGCTCAGGCTGGTCTCAAACTCCTGACCTTGAGCGATCCACCCACCTCGGCCTCCCGAAGTGCTAGGATTATAGGCGTGAGCCACCGTGCCCGGCCTAGTTCTTAAATATTTTTAAGCTACTACAAACAGTTCTACAATGTGTGGGTGTATGTTTCTTGACACATTCACATACATTTATCTGTAAGGTAAATTTATAGAATTGTAATTGTTGAAAAGTTATACGTGCAATACGTATTTCCAAATTACCTCTAAAGAGGTAGCAGCGCTTTATCTTCCGAAGCCTCGTGTTTGTACTTCCCACCTCAACAACACAAAACATTCTCAATTTCTCATCTTTGCCCGTCTCAAAAAGAAAGACTCTCATTTCAGTCTGTATCTGAGGGGCCTTTGCAATCCTTTCCATTTTTTATTGGTCTTACTGATTTATGAGAGTTGCCTATTAGATTAAAGAAAGGAGCCCTGCTTGTCATTATTTCTTGACCATACAGATGTTTTTAAATTTTTATTTGGTCGGATTTTTCCATCTTTTCTCTTACGGTTTCAGGGTTTTGTGTCATGCTTAGAAAGACCTTTTATCTTCAAAGATTATAATTTTTAAATGTTCTTTTCCAATTTTTTAAAACTATTGGATTCGTTTGGTTCGTCATTTATTTGGTGTGAGGAATATGATAGGGATCCGTATCTTCTCCCGAATGGCAGGCCGGTGGTCTCAACACTGTGCATGGGATGTCAGGGCCCTTCATTCTCAGTCTGTGAATTTTAGATTGGTAGATCATCATTCACATTCCTTAAGAGAAATACAGCATTTATAAGGGAGAGGGAAGAGAAAAGAAAATGAGAAAGAGGAAATGAGTTTATAAGTGAAATAGAGATTGGTTGGTGTACGACACACTGCGTTTAGTCTCAAATATGCTTAAATTAGGAAAATGAAAGCATGGCCCTGAAATGTGTATTTAGGGATAGATGATTTCTGTCATGTCAAAATGTAATCCTGTTTTTCTTGCTCATTTAATTTATTAAGTGGTTTATGGCCACTTTGATTTTTTAACGTAGGTATAATCGCCATCTCGTGGTTATGTGTTAATGAGCACGAGTGTACAGATTTTAGTCTGTACACTGATTTCAGTCCTGTGCCTTTATCTCATGTCAGAATTAAGTGTATAACTCAGCCTTCCTGGAGTGGATATGCACTTGATACTTCGAGTTGTATCTGGGCTGTCCCTTAGGACTCAGGCCTTGAATTAAAGGTGTGCCTGTGCATGTAACTGGGTGTGGGTTCCACTGCCTTTGGATTTTAATCTCAGTCCAAGGTGATGTGTTCAGACATGGGGATTTAGATCGGCTCCTTATTCAGATCTGTTATTCTCTCATCTCTTCATTTCCTTCGTGTCTTCCTGTTGAATGTTTCCTTCCATATTGGAGTCCCAAGAAGCAATTTTGCCTAATATACCAGGAACCTTGGCCCATAAGGGTCATCCGTTAGTATGGTATTTAATGTTTTTATAATTAATCTGAATGATAGGTCAAAAACCTTGGGGAGAAGCTAAGAATTAAAATTTTAAATAAGCATTAAAAGTGTTCAAAAGTAAGAAGGGGATTTGTATGTTGGGCATCTGTGTAGCAGGTAGGGTGCAGTTTATTTACATATACTATTTGAGTCTCATAACCTTGAGGAATTGGTAGTATTCCCTATGAGGAAATTGAAGGTGAAAGGCTAAGTTGTTTACGGTGATTCAGCTTGTAAGTGGTTGAATTGATATTCAAACCCAGAGTAAACTTTCCATTAGACCACGCTCTGCCATATGCTTAAGACCTCTTTACAGGTGCTGCTGTAGGGAAGACCTCTAGTTGGAATCTTTTAATTATATTAATAAAATATGAGGAAAGCTGGTTTTCAAAGATAGAATCATGGTATGATACACATTCAATGTGAATCATATGTGTAACATGTTAACTGTTAATACATAACTGTGTTCCATGTTTTCCAGGAATTTGAGCATCCCAAACTTTTCCCAATCTCTTACTTTCGGAGTATGGGAATGTCCCTTAATGGTATAGCCAAATGATGAAATGTAACATCTATGGAGAAGAGTAAAGAGATTGCAATTTTTTCTTAGCAGAGGGGCAGCTATTGGACCACTGGGGCAAAAGGCTGAATTTACTTTTTGTGCCAGAATTGAAACCTTACCATCAGATTATACAAAATTAAAAAGAAACCTGTTTAGTTGATTCTCGCAAATGAGTTTGTTAAATTTTACTTGCTTATTTTCTATAGGAAATGCATTAGAAAATAATATTCTTTAGGAAAAGACAGTATTTTTCTATACCTGAACTAAACTGCCACTTAAATCTGCATTATAATCTAAACTGGGTCACTTACAGGTATATATTGTCTGAAATTAATAAATCTCTTTTCTGTTTATATGCAGGCAGCTACTTTCAACTTCATCACAAGCTTTTCTACAGAGTCAGAAAGTGCACAGCTTTTTTCAATCCATATCATCAGACCCTCTACACAGTCTCAGTAAGCGTCCTGTTCCCTCTGTGGAAATCTTTTTTCTTTGCTTGGTTTCTTGCTTTACTGTGTCAATGCATATAGCTTTGTCATTTTAGTTAAAGAATTAGTGACATACAACTAAGAAATACTTGCCATTTTTAATAAATCGTACGGTGCAGTTTTAAAGAAAATAATCTATGAAAGCTAGTGTAACAAAGCAGACTGATTCCAAGGCAAGGTCTGAGTATCTCTAGACTTTGGGACATGGCTGATCCTTCAGTTCCTTGTCAGAGCTGGCTCACGGATTGGAGAGATGTTACAGTGTTTCATGCAGGATGTATAACCTGTAGTCTGCCCTCCTGCTCTGTCACCTGTTCCCATAATGACTTTCCTGACCTCCTAGCTGCTCAAGTGGAAAGCAGTAGCCTCCCACTTTCCTTTGTTTTCAGTGACTTAAAGGCCAACCGGTGCTAGACAAGGATGTCTTTCTTTCTGTCCCTTCCTCACTGTCCCGTCATTCTCAGTCAGGCCCTTCTTTCATGCATAGACTGTTGAGCTGTGAAGCCTCACTCTTCTCTCAGATCGTATTTTCTCATTCTGCTTTAACCCATCCGAGGATTATTGCAGTAATAAACTTGATTGTTAATCCCCTGCTAAAACCTTTAAAAGTTTGGCGTGAAATTCAAGCCCTGCTGGGAACCACCGTGAGGTTCCTTCTGCTGTCCTGTGCTCTGTCTGCTCAAAGGCTCAGCATCTCTCAGGATATCCTGCCAGCGCCTGCCCAGTGTCTCTGCTTATTTGTACCCTCACTTGAATATCCATCCTTTGGTCACAGCCCATTAAAATCCCACCTGTTCTAAGTCACAGCTAAAACATCACCAGTTCCTTGAAGCTTTCTCAGTTTTTTCTTACATTCCTGTGTGTTCAGTTTTGCCTCTTTGTTCAGCGTTCATCACAGCCTGCCCGGTGTTTAATTTTATGCATACCTACTTCAGCCTTGCTTTATAATAAATATTTTGTCGGCAACATTAATGTGTCCTTAAGGAGCGTTTCTGCCCCCTTTAAGCACAGCTACTATAGCAGGGAACTTTTTTTTTCTTTAAATTTACCCTGCTTTCAACAGTCATATTTTTCTGTACTTAAAAGAGATAGAAAAACACATGTTTCCTTAATTTGAGGTGAGTGAGAAAGAGGTGAAAAAAATATGATTGGATGTTACATAGGTTTACATAGGGTTAATTTTTAAAGTTTCTCTGTAAGTATATAGAGATACCTTAAATATTTTAAACATAATTAGCAATTAGAATTAAAAATGAGTCTTTATGACAAGTTGACCAAGACAAGATGCACAGCTCCATGATTTAAATTGATGTCTGAGTAGTGCCAATAGCATGTGTTAAAGAGAATCCCGATCATTCTAGAGCTATGTAGATTTAAGAATCAGTGCCTTCTCCCTGAGCCAAGTGTAAATACCCTTTAATGAATGTCTATCCATAGCATCTGTTTAATTCTAAAAAGGTATTGAATTGAAGCACAAAGTTAAACTTTTAATTCAGATTAACAGGCTGCTCAGGAAGACTCGCCCTCGTGAGGAGTGCACACATAAGTAATGGAATACTCATCCTGAGGGCTTGGCAGTATTTAAATTACATGAGCAATGCTAAAGAGGTTGGTAGATTTTGTTATAAGGTTGTAAAATTAAAATACTGTGTGGAAGTGGAAGTGTACACCTTGAGATTGTGAGAAGTCTTGTCAGCATTAATGTTCATACGTATCTGAGTTGTCTCACCAATGAATACATTGTCAAGGTTCATTTTCGTAGTCGTGTGTTTTGTTTTGTTTTGTTTTTTAAGGAGATAGGGTCTCAGCAGAGTGCAGTGGTGCAGTCTTAGCTCACTGCAGCCTTGATCTCTTGGGCTCAGACAATCCTCCCACCTCAGCCTCCTGAGTGGCTGGGTCTACAGGCACACATCACCACACCCAGCTAATCTTTTTTTTTAAAGTTTTTGTAGAGACAGGATCTCGCCGCGGTACCCAGACCTGTCTCTAACTCATGGGCTCAAGCGATCCTCCCACTTTTGCCCCCCAAACTGCTGGGATTCCAGGTATAAGCCACCATGCCCAGCCTCGGTTTGTTTGTTTGTTTTTTAATTGATAGCTTTACCTTTTTGTTACCCTGGGACCGAGAGCACGACTCCATATCCTGACAACTAAGACAGAGAAAACAATGTTAAACTAAATGAGTGAAGATGTGGAACTCTGGAATCCTGCTCATCTATATTTTAATAGGGAAATAATCCATTGCTTACAGAATGTGTCCATGGGGCAGTGCTGGTCCACAAATTGCTCTTCACTGGTGTGTAGTAGAACAGAAACTGAGTGGACACTGAGAGACTTTTATAGCAATTCGACATTGCCACAATGTTATCATTGTATTTACAAAAGTAACAATCCACAAGAAAATGAAGATTTAAAACAAATAAAAACAGAATCCTTACCACACCACAGAAGTCTGAGAAGTCCATTTCCCCATTTTGCACGTGAGCACACTGGGCTGACAGATCTGAAATGTCTTGCCAGGTCACCTGGTTCTCCAGGGGACAGCTAGCTCCATGATTCAGGGTCCCCCTCACAGTCCATGCTTTGTGCTATGTCATCTTGCTTTCTCAAAGGTCCAACCAATAGAAATGTTTTCTTCACCACTAACCCTCCGCTCTCATCTTCTTGGGTAGAAAATAATCATTATATTTGTTTTCTTTATCTCTCTATGTGGTTTTCTTAAAAAGTTAATGGTATTGAATCCTTCTGCAGATAACTTACAGTCCTCTCTGAAGACTTCTAAGATATTAGAACACTTAAAAGAAGACAGCTCAGAAGCTTCAAGTCAAGAAGAAGGTAAATGTAGATTCACCAGAGGAAGTCATTCTGCCTCATGTTGGCACCTGGATAGAACAGATTAAGGAGCAGAGAAACAGGACAGATAGGGGATTAGAATGTGAGAAGAGGTTGGCATTACAAATAAATGGAGAATGAACAGACTGTTCAATAAATGGTGTTGGCACAATTAACTTTCCATAGGGAAAATACATATAGTTAGATTCCTAATTACATCATGCAGAAAAATTTCAAGCGAATAATAGTTTGTATGTAAAATTTAAACTTTTAAATGTTAATCTACGAAGAGAAGCTTTTCTTGAACAAGGCAGAGCATCACCACAGTAGAGACCTTACTAATCTAAATTAGAACTTACATGTGACAAAAGACATCATATAGCTAGAAGATAATCCATAGACTGGGAGATAATGTTTGTAGGGTATTTACAGATAAAAGACTATATCCAGAATATAGAAGGATCCTCCTAAAAAATCAATAAGAAAATCACCCCAACAGAAATACAAGTGAAAGACATAAGTAGGTAATTCGTAGAAGAAAAGACTTGAACAGCCATTAAACAGTTCGCAGCCTCAGAAAATGCAGATGAAAGCAGTGAGGTATCATTTCACACTTGTCAGATTGGCGAAACATTTTCACGTCTGACTTTATCAAGGATATAAAGCGACGGGAGCTCTCATGCACTGCTGATGGGGATATGAATTGGCACAACTATTTCGGAGAGAAATTTGACACTGTGTAGTGAAGTTGGAGATAATTTTATGTTCTGTCCAGTGATTCTGCATTTGTGAAAAGTGTACATGTACATGCCCAAGAGGACAAGGATAGGAGTCCTCGAGGTGGCATTGTTTATGAGAGCAAATACCAGGAAATTGCCTGAAATTTCAAACATTAGTAAAGTTATAAATAAATCGTAGTGTATTTGTGCTAGGTGGCAATTAAAGTAAAGGATATTCATAGTACAGTTGGCCCTCTGTTTATCTGTGGATTCCTCATCCGTGGGTTTAACCAACTGGAAGTTGAAAATATTTGGGGGAAAGAAATTGGTCCGTGTTGAACACGTACAGACCTTGTTTCCTTATCATTATTCCCTAAACAAATACAATAAATGTTTATGTAGCATTTACATTGTATTAGGTATTGTAAGTAATCTAGAGATGATTTAAAGCATACAGGAGGATATGCATAGGTTATATGCAAATACCGAGGGACAACTCTATTTTCAAACATGTAGGACTTGTATGTGTTTATGAGCACATATATATGGTGGTTAAAAGAAAAACTTGCACTAGAATGTTTCAACAAGTAAGGTACTAGTTAACCTCTGCAGAGGGCGGGAGGTAAATGGATGGTGGAAGGCCTTCAGTCCTAGCTGTGATACTTTGTTTCTTAAAAAAAAAAGCAAATATATAGTATATGTGCTGCCGAAGTGAGCACTGAAAAAAAAAAGCAAATATAGAGAAGTCTGGGAAGTAGATGTATATGGGTGTTTGTTATAAAAATAGGTATGTTTTTTAAATATGCGAATCACTTCATCTTTTAGTGGTTAAAAGAGAGTTCTACCTGAAATCGAATGTTGTAGTGTTCTAGGGGTATGCTCATATTAGACTTTTGGAGAAGATTGATTTGCTGTTAGGTGGAACACATTTGAGAGGATATTTTTAAGGTAATTCAGTAGCTTACTGTGTCTTTGAAAAATTGCTTAAGATATTTTGTGTTGAGAAATGCTTAGAAGTGCTTCACACGGTCTTCACGCGGTCTATCCACCACTGTTGTGATCACATAAATTTGTAGCAATTTTTGAATTTTTGCTGCAGCATTTAATATAACAGGTTACTTTTTCCTCTGCTCTAGATGTGTTGCAGCACACCGTAATCCACAAGAAACATACCGGGAAGAGTCCCATTGTGAAGTAGGTATCTAATCTCTAAAATTTAAATCCCTTTGTACATTCTTAAATTGGTGTGACATTTAATGAAATTACTGATGTATTTGGCTGTAATTCTTCCATTTTGCTATTTGCTCCTTATTTGTCCCACCTTTTCTGTGTTTTTTTCTCTCCTTTGTTGCTTTCTCTTGGGTTGTTTTATTGTTTTTCTCTTCTTCTTCATAGTTTTGCATTGCTTTTCTATTCTGCTAGTGGTTATCCTAGGAATTACACATTTTGACCTATTAAAGTCTGATATTAATTTGTGCTTGTACATTCCCAGATCCCAGTGAGATCACTGTAATGTCATTTGTCTCCTCCTGACTTATAAATCGTAGCTGTCATGCATTTTAATTCTCTCTCTCTAATTTCAAGCCCCGTGAAACCTTTTCCAGTGTTCACTTAGATTACCATTCCCTTGCTCTCATTCCTTCCTGTGTCTTAAGCATCCACCTAAGTACGTTTTCCTTCCAACTGAAGAATATTTGAGTATTTCCTATAGTAACCTCTGCCAGTGATGAATGCGTTCAGCTTTTTTCTGGAAAAAAAAAAGTTTATTTTGCCTTCCATTTTGAAAGATACTTTGGCTGGGTATGGGATCGTAGGTTGGCAGCTACTTTCTGTTAGCTCTTTGAAACTGTAGTTTCCTTGTCTTCTGGTCTAGTGCCTTTGGTCCCTTGCATCATATTCTTAGCTCACCTTGGGTTTCTCCTGCAGGTCACATAAGTCATTTATGTGATTTCTGACTCACAACATGTTAGTGCTGTTTCCTCTCAGGTGTGTGCCACAAGACTTTCTACTTTCTGCCTCAGGGCCTTTGCTGATCCCACAGGAGGCTGCTTCATGTCCTTTGGGTAGATCATTCTGGGAGGGCCCAGCACCTTGGAGGCCATGTTGCTTCTAACCTCAGCAGTGGATCATTCACTGGGGTCCTTTGCTGTTTCTCTCCACTCCCTTGCTCCTTCTTTTTGGGATCACCTCCAGGTAAACTGTGTCATTCCAGACGCTGCTTTTAAGGGGAACTCACACTTAAGATATCTGGCATCCATCATTTCGCTCAGTCTTCCATTGCTCTCTGAAGGTAATAGGCTTTTTCGCCCTGACTGCTTTTAAGTTTTTCTCATTGGTTTCCAGTAGTTTTCCTATGATACATTTTGAGCTTTCTTTGCGTGAATTCGGCTTCTTGAATCTATGGCTTGGTATCTGTTGACTTCAGGAAACTCCTGCTGTTATCTCTTCAAATATCTCCTCTGCCCTATTCTCTTGCTCCCTCTTCTAAGACTCCAAGTCCTCATATATTAGACTTTTCACCGTGTCCCACACGCCTTTTAAACTTTTTCCTGTTTTCCATATTTTTTCGTCTCAGTGCTTCAATCTTTTTTCTTCTGATCAAATGTTTTCTTTGCTGATTTTCTTCATGTTTCCCCTTCACTGATTTTCTCCACCTATTTCCTGTATATGGAGTTCTTAATATTAGTTTATTTTACTGCTCTAGAATCTAAACTTGTTTTTTTTTTTTGTTTTTTTGTTTTTTTTAAATATTTTTCTGTACTCTTCCAACATTTTCAGTCTGGTACTCATTGCCCATGTTAAGCACTGTCATCTGAAAGTCCGTGTCCAGTAACTTCATCACCTGGATTCTCTTTTGGCCTGTTTCTGTTTTCTGTTTCTTTTGGTTTCAGTCACATTATCCTGTCCCTTCGTGCACCTAGTTATACACAGTACTTAACACAGCGATTCTTTCAAGATACAGGATTATATAAGCCTCTATTCCTAGCTCTCAGTGGTGCAGAATAATCACCAGAGTGTAGAGTCTAACGGCAGAGTGTGCATTTGTTATTACTCTTCATAGAAATGATAAATGATATTAATGATAAAATAGATGTGTACTGGATTATTTCTCATGGTATACTTTTTCCCTTAGACCTATCACTATACATTCTATGAAAAAACTAATACACTGAAGAAAGAGTCACTGTAGCTTCTTCATTGAAATGATATAGCAGGTTAGATTATTTAGGGTAGATTTTCATACTTTCATAAACTTTTCTTTTGATAGCACTATTGGTACGAGTTGTTCTCCATTGGACGGGCTTACCATGCAATATTCTGAACAAAATGGAATCGTGGATTGGAGGAAGCAAAGCTGCACCGCCATTCAGCACCCGGAGCACTGTGTGACCTTAGCTGACCAGGTATATGGCAGTTTGGGTTTGTTTTGGTGCCATATAGTTAAGTCATTGCAATGTATTTACAAAATTGAGTTCTGTAAGCATTCAGTCAGATAGTATATCTGGCAAGAAGAAATGAAGGAATATTTAAGTGTTAGACATTATACTTAGCTGGTATATATGATCTAAGCTCTTCTGAGACCTGTAAAAGTATATTTAGATTACTTTTAATGCTCATGTAAAATTAGTACACTTTTTTATGACACCTAAAATGTTTATTCTAACAAGTGGCTGTTCAATTGTTATGCCAAAATTTTTTGGTCTTAAAAGAATTATTCACATTTCAATCACTATCATGCTATTTATGATATGAATTTTCAAACTGTCTTTTCTTCGTAAGTAGTTGCGCCAATTTACTGGCACTTCAGAATGTGATTAGGGAATATTTGCTTTTTTAGGAATTGGGTGTGATCATAGAATAGAATGCTGTCAAGTATGTTTGGTGTAATATGGCATCACAGATATGGGAGGAAGTACCTGTATGTGGGGGGGTGTGTGTGTGTGTGTATGTTGCAAGTATGGAAGGACCCTTCTATCTAGAAAATTGATTTGTTAACCTGATTATGTCTTTGGCCACAACTCAGATCAATATGTTAACTCTTCCTGGAATGTCTTTTTATACACTAAAGCATATTTTGAGAAATTGTAAATTATTTCTGTTGTACTTAGTTAATGACCTGTTTTCTTTTTTTTTTTTGAGGCAGAGTCTCACTCTGTTGCCCGGGCTAGAGTGCTGTGGCATCAGCCTAGCTCACAGCAGCCTCAAACTCCTGGGCTCAAGGGATCCATCTGCCTCAGCCTCCCGAGTAGCTGGGACTACAGGCATGTGCCACCATGCCCAGCTAATTTTTTCTATATATTTTTAGTTGTCCAGCTAATTTCTTTCTATTTTTTTAGTAGAGACGGGGTCTCACTCTTGCTCAGGCTGGTCTCAAAATGACCTATTTTCAAAGCCCATCTGATTCTACTTTCCCGCCTACACCCTCTCTCTCTTCTTGGAGTTGACAAAATTGTGTGTTGTCAGTTTTATCAAACTGAACTTTAAAAGAATACTATTATAGTAAGCCTGTAGCAGATACAAGTCACTTGACTGTGTTTTATTTTGTAGTCAGAAAAGAATGCAGGTCTGTTTTAAAGGAAAAGTAGAAAACGTATGTTTTCTCATGATTAATACAGTATTAAGTATTTATCACCAAATATGTAAATTTTAGTGGTTCGGGTAGGCAAATTCAAAAATAAGTTGGAAATCAAAATTTGTTAGAATATACAACTGGAAAAATATCATTTTAAAGTTTCTTACCAGAATAAAAGAATACCTACATCAGTATGGTTTACCTTCTGTCTGTTTGATTTGTCTTTTAATTTTTTCCACTAGCATTCTGCTGAAAAACGGAGCTTATCTTCATTAAATAAGAAGAAAGGAAAGACACAAATAGAGAAGTAGGTTCAATTTAATGTTTCCAGTCATAGAAATTGGTAAGGAAAGACAGTATGGTAGCATTTCATTATGGACATATTTAGTTTATGTGGTATAAATAGTATTTTTTTCATTTGTTTGCTTTATGCTTTTAATTCTGGGCTTTTTTAGTTCAAAATATTAACATATACAGACAATAAAAATAAAGCTATTGTCAAATACTATATTCAGTTTGGTGAGTGAAAACTCACAACTCTAAAGGGCGAATCTTAGATTATTTCTTACTAAAATTTTTTTTTTTAATTTTTTATTTCAGCATATTATGGGAGTACAAATGTTTAGATTACATACATTGCCTTTGCTGAGTTTCTTTTTAATTACAAAAAAATATTGAGGGGAATTTTAGCAATACTGTACTTAATGTGTTTGGTAGAGAACCTTATTTAAAATGATACTATGTACGTTTGGTTTAGGGAGAAAATTAAGAAAACTGACAACAGATTGAACAGCAGAGTAAATGGTATTAGAGTCTCCACTCCGCAGCATGCCCATGGCGGTACTGTGAAAGGTAAGAAAGTTTATTTTTCTTTCAAGTACCCGTCACCTAAATATATTCAGAATGATACTTATATTAATAGATATTGAACCGTCATGTCAAATCCCAATATAAGAATTTTATCTTGCATTGATATGTACAGCAGTTTCCAAATTAAATGATTCTGGAATCAATTAATTTAAGGAATTAATTTAAGGAATATAAATCAGCCATGGAGATAAACATTCCCTCTGCTTCAGTTGTACTTACCCACCTTTTTCTTCCTCTGGTGGCAGCAGTCTCCCAACTTGTTTCCTTCTCAAGGCAGTCCCTACCCCAGAGCAGGCAGGTCCTGCAGTCAGGGGCCATTTTTCCTGCAGCTTTGCAGGCCACCCTCATGAAGTCGGGATGTGTTTTTATGGAAAGTCATGCTTTAGAATATTGTCGACCTTTTCAAGATTTAAGAACTGTCCTCTGAGAAATTTTATGGGGCTTTAGGAGAATTCCGATCCCCAGATTTTTTTTTTCTATTTTTTTTTAGTAGAGACAAGGTCTTGCTCTTGCTCAGGCTGGTCTCAAACTCCTGAGCTCAAGCAATCTCCCACCTTGGCTTCCCAGAGTGCTAGGATTACAGGCATGAGCCACCATGCCCGGCCCCTCATATTTTTGTTATACTGCTTTTATATGGGTTCCATTTGCCCACCATTATTTTAAGGTTCCTTTATTTTTAGGTTCAAGGTTCTTTGGACTGAGAAGTGCCCCTTTTGCAGCTCCATTGGTTACTTTTCTGTATTTTGGTAACCTTTACTATTAATAGTAAAGATTAAAAAAGAACAAAAACCCACAGACTTCTAAGGGAATGTTCTGTGGGTGCCCCTCACACATTTATTGAGTCGTCCACAAATACTGTTATTTTAACTTAAATTTTATTCTAATGTTAATACATTCAGTTGTGATGTGATATAAATAATCAGAATGTTTCTTAAATGGAGTATATTTTTAAACTAGATATTTGTGTAGAGAGACTGAATAGTCATGAAAGAAAAACAATTACCTTTGAATGTAAAATCGTCTGGCCAACTCATTGAATTAGCTGAACTGGGGGGAAAAATGTCCTGAGAAAAACCTATCTCATCTACATAAGGATCTAATTCCAGGAGGATTTCATAACACTTTGCAATCTTTGAGGTTCCCTGTGGTGATGGCAGCTAAACAGATGAAGAAAAAGCTAAGTAAGGAAGACAAAAGTTTCTGTTGGTGGACAGTTGGAAATTGCTTCCGCCAGGTCTCCCTGTGTCTATTGCTGTCATTTTTTTTTTTTTTTTTTTTAAGAGACAGGGTCTCCGTGGCCCAGGCTGGAGTGCAGTGGTGCGATTATAGCTCACTGTAGCCTCAAACTCCTGGGCTGAAGTGATACTCCTGCCTCAGCCTCCTGAGTAGCTGGGACTATAGGTGCACACCACCACACCTGGCTAATTTTTCTATTTTTTGTAGAAACGGGGTCTTGCTATGTAGCTCAGGCTGGTCTTGAACTCTTGGCCTCACGTGATCCTCCTGCCTCAGCCTCCCAGAGTGCTAGGATTACAGGCATGAGCCACCACACCTGGTGTGCTACTATATTTGTCTCCTAAAGTACATACTTAATTGGGTCATTTTCCTGACGAAATTCCTATCAGGTATATACCACCCTCCACAAGATCACTCTGGCTCTTGTCTCATATCGTTCAGGAACTACTGCTTGCAAAAGAAGTTCGTTATTATTTTTTCCTTTTTAGCCTCATTTCTAGAAGAGAAGCACATGGACTTTGATCAGACAATGTGGGTTTGAATCTTTATTAAACCTTGGTTTGTTCTTTATATGTCTCTGATTCATATATATTTACATTTACAGAGTGTAACTATGAGTAAAATATATCTTGCTCATAGCTTATCGCATTGATGTCACATGTTGCTCAGATATATGCCAATTCTAACTTTTAAAAAACCATCTGTTCATTAATCTTCCTTTGAAATATTAAGGTACCAAGAACAAATTGCCTTTTTATCATTCAGTAGACACAAGACATGTTTAAGGTTTTTTTTTCCTCCTAGGGAACAGCGGCTCATGTAAAATGTAGATACTATATTGAAGCTGAAAATACTGAGTCCTCCTGATCAGTAGGTTGTTTGGATTTTTAAATAGTGCATTCTAGCCTAAGATATGTATTATTTACTTTTAATTTTTTAAAATTTATTATTGATTTTAACTTCTATTTGGAGCCATAATACATTCTTGTAGCTCAAAATTCTAAAGGGGAACAAAGTCAGCAACCTCACTGCCTCCCTCTGTGTTATCTCCTCCCGGGAGGCAGTCAGCGCTGTTACTCACCTGTATTCTTTCCAGTTATTTTCTTGTAAAACCCAGGCTTTTTTTCTCTCTTCTGAAGAGATGTGTGCATTCCCTCATGTATTCAGTAGGTCACTGAGATCGCTCACTGTTCCGGGTTATCACTCAGGGTTTCTTCCAGCCCACTCTCCTGTTGCTCACTGGGGCACCAGAAAGTTTGGGGGAAATGAGGTGGTTGACCTCTCGGCATGTTTTAAAAGATTTAGGCTGATTTAAAGGTCTCCAGCTTCTTTTCATATTTCAGATGATAGATGTAGTTCTGTTACCTGTGATTTATCTAAACAGTTCTTAACTCCGTAACTGACTTCTGTTGTTTATAATTACCAATAACCAATATTTTTATTGATAAAATAGTAGCTGAGGTTTTAAGGTTTTTGTTTTTGTCTTAATTATTTGCAAAACCTCCTATCACTTGAGACATGACAAAAAATTTTAAAGCGTGCATTTCTTTTTAAAAGGACAATTTGTGAAGTATCCTTTGGCATAATTGTTTCACCCTCACCGTATACACCTGAATCAGATCACATTATTTCTAAGCATGAAGTTCTCACTCTACACAGTTCTGAAGTACCTTCTGAATCATCAGAAAGATTACATTTAGTATAGATTTAGATTTGTGTATTTAGTTCTTTGAAAGCTGCAATTTAATATATGGCAGTTCGGTGATTAGAATATCTACTAGCTAGTATAATATAAAGAAAATAGTTTTGTAAATTATGCCACTTGGAGAGAGAGCTGCTTTTTTTTTTTTTTTTTTTCCCTTCATCGTATTCTGAAACTTGCTGTTTGAAGTTTGAAAGACTCCTGCTACAGTTTCCCTGCCTGAGTTTTGGTGAACACTAACTACCCCAATGGTTCCCTTTTAGTCCATCATTTCTGCTTTGAGAAGAATACCCTGTTGAACCTTGGATTCTCTTAATCCTTGGATTGTTCATTTTGTTATATGCTGGTTGAAATATTTATATTCAGGATTTCCATATGTGGTACAGTTATATTAGCACAATTTAATGCCAAGTTGTTTGGCTACTGTGGCACATTAGCTCGTCTTCAAACAGCCATTTGTGTTGACTTGCATCCCTTTCTTTGGACATGTTGTGACTGGTAACTCAGAGCCTATTGCTTTGTAAGTATACTCCAGATTACCGCTCTGTAAAATTATTACTTGCCCTTGTAACTCCTCTGCCACTTTCCTTATACCCTCGTGGGATTTTGTGCAGTTTTCCCTTGGTAGTAGTTTGACATATAATTTATTAGCCAAAAGGAATTAGTAATATCTGCATTTCATAGTGGCTTTATTTTTCTTCAATATTCAACCAACATTTGAGTGACTGGGCTAATCTAGGTCATCTTTAACAATCTTAACACTGTTATAAGTTTATCCCCAAAAGACACAGGTTAGTCAACTGAATTGCTCCATTACACAAATCATGTCTTTTTTCTTACACAAGTGATTAATAATGGTTACCTTTTGTTGGTTCTGCCAGGTTGCCATGGAAACGATTCACTTATTTATAGTTTTTAGGCACCCTCTGGAATCCCTTACGCGGGGATTTAACACTGAATGTGTATTGGATGCTTGCTGTGAGGCAGAGGCTGTGCCAGCCACCGGGTTTACGGAAGTGAATAGAGCAGTTCCCTAAGTCTGGGCCAGTGTGGGAATGTCCAATACTAGATACACCAGTAGTCTGTCCTTATGTGCTCAACACAGATAGCCAGCTGATCATAGTGGGGACGACACCCCAGTCCTACCCCACCTCGGTGTAGGTGTGCCTTTGGGAAGAACTCAAGGGGCTACTCAGTCTACTAGGTGGGAAGAATTTGATTCTCCTTAATTCTCAAGCCAAGTAATTCTAACTGAACAGGCCTTTTGGCAGTCCATTCTATTCTTGAGTTCTCTTAAAGAATGAATTTTTCAATAAGCTCTGAGGTGTTAAAATATTAGTGTCTAGACTTAGTGCCTCAAAGTAATATTATTGGACAGACCCTACAAAGAACCTTAACTCTTTTTTGAAGTCAGTAAGATCGACTTGTTTTTCTGTGCCTTTGTTTTAAGAGTATATTTATCAATTATTTTCAATTAAAATTGTGATTAATGAATATTCATCTAGATCAAAGAAAGCTTTTTAGGTGGTTGTAGGAAAACTGGAAAAAAGTTACAGCTACAGCTAATTTCTGATGGTTCAATTTAGAAATTACTTACAAGATTTTTTTAAAATAGAGTTGTTATTTTTAGATGTGAATTTGGACATTGGATCTGGACATGACACATGTGGAGAAACATCTTCAGAGAGTTACAGTTCTCCGTCTAGTCCACGACATGATGGAAGAGAAAGTTTTGAAAGTGAAGAAGAAAAAGACAGAGGTTTGCTCTTTGGAGAGGGTAGAGGGAGAGGTGGGGAGGAGGTGGTGGAGGGAATGTCATCTCTTCAAATCGGAGTCAAACAAGGAATTTTATGTTCCTATAGATTCCATTACTGATTATAAATTTAATTGGTATAAAGGGTGTCATATAGACCATTGTCTTAGCAATTCCTAGCAATGTTGACTTTGTAAGCTTATTTCACTGCATATAAAATTAAATAGAAAGAAGACAGGATCCTAACATAATACAGAGTTAGTATAGAAAGATTGAAAATGTGTGTGTTGTTAGATGTTTGTATGTTTATAGTTTTTATGTCTTCTTGATTGATCCTTTTATCATTGTAAGATACCCTTCTTTGTCTCTAGTAACAAGTTTTGTCTTAAAGTCTATTTTGTCTGGTAGTAATATAGCCATTCCAGCTGTTTTGCTTGTGTGGTACTTCATTTTCTATCCTTTTACCTTAGACCTATTTGTGTCTTTAAAGTATATCTCTCTTCTAAGCAACATGTAGTTTAGGATATGTTTTTTAATCCATTCTGCTGATCTCTGCCATTCGCCCATTTATATGTAATGTAATTACTGATAAGGTAGAATTTACATCTGCCATTTTGTTGTCTTCTGTATGTATCATATTATGTCTTCAATTCTTGCACAGAGGCTTAAAGTCAGCCAGCAATGAGAGCTTAGGGCCTTCTCAGTCTTCCCTGGGAATGCACACAGCCAAGGCATGATCACAGCCTTCGGGATTCCCAGGAATGTACCAAAGCTTTTCAGATCCCCCTGTAGACATCTCATTCCCCAGTTTTTCATTTTGTTTTTTGGTCAGCCTCTTGTTAGCCCCAACTGGTAATACTGCTTCAGGCAGCCTCGTTGTTAAACAGTTGCCACTGATTAATTATGACAAATGTCCTCTGGGTAAGATGCTATAACACAAAGTGAGCTCGAGCTGCCAGACTGGTCAAATAGAACATGATAGTTCTTTGGTGACGGGGCTTTGGGGGAACTCCAAACCTTTATTTTTTCTAGTGGCCGCTAGGCTGCTGGTTTTCATAGCTACCAAGTGGTTGAGGGGCTGCTAGTTTCCAGGGCGACTTCAGAGCTGGAGAAAGAAGGAATGGGTGTGTGGCAAGGGAAAAACACCATGAGGCTTTCTGTTCTTACAGATGCAGCTGTTTTTCTTAAATAAACATGCCTCAGATTGCCGTAAGCCTTTGGTTAATTTCCAAAGTTCTTAAAAAGTTAATTTTGACAGTTTTTGATAGGGTTCTCATTGCTTTTATGGCGGAGTGGATTATTAGAGGTCCTTATTCTACCATTCTAATCCGAAGTGAGATCTCCTTGAAAATGTATGTGTTGACTGGGGATGTCGTTCTTTGCACATAGTAACAACATCTGATTAGGAACACTTGGTTATGAGGTGTACCCATGCTGGTGAGTAGTATCAAGTGATTTCTCTTGGGCCACCTATGGATCGCTAGAGAGCCTTAGACCCCATCATTTTGGCCATATGCAGTTTCTTCCTGGGCAGTCTGCAGCTCTCTGGGACCTTAGCTTCTGTATTAACCAGGTCCTGTCTTAAGGAGCCAGGCAATAGTGTTGCTGCGTCACAGACAGTTAAAGTCAGTCTTTACTTTGCAGTTAGTTTGTAGTCATACCAAATATAGCATGCAGTGACTCTCCCACCGGTTCTAATCTGAGTCAATGCTGCATTTCTGCTCTGCGGTTTTCCTCATGAAAGAAAAAAATCAAAGTAACTTCACAGAACTATTACGAAGCTTAAATGAGAGAATTTTTATGCCTTACCCAGAATAGGCAAGCTTTGAGTATGTTTCATTGCACATGTTGTACGTAATTCTGTAGGATGTACAGGACGTTCCGTGGCTCTTCAGCTTGCACTGCTACAGTGGTAACTACAGCACCCTTTTCTGTCGTCAGCGGGATTTGGTGGCCTGCATGGAAGAGCTTGCCCTTTTTCAAATAGGCTCAGTTGTTAAGTGACAAAATGACCCTTCCCTAAATGAAAAAAGCACTTAGGGCTCTCTCAAACCAGGGAAATATCCCTTATGGTAGAGAACATTGATCATTTTTAGAATTCCAAGTGGATGAAAAGGCCACTTTGAAAATCGCATGGTTGGCTTTGCCGTTGTTCTGGGTGGGATGTGCTGGTGTTCTGTTTGGGACTTGATGATTTCTGAAGTCAATGCAAAAAAAGGGCAAGACCTGTCTGATTCTGTCTGGATGAGTCCTTATAGTGCTCAGAAAACCGTTCGGGACCGTTGAAAATTGTGGGCCATTTACTTTGACTTGGGATTTAAACAAAGCCTAATTTCCATAGAAATTTAACTGACCATCTGAAAGCATTTCAGCTTCTAACTTATGTATTTTTTAATGTTTTTAAAAAAATTTTTAATGGGCAGCTCAAGCAGAAGCTTCTTTTAAACTTATGTTAATATTTTTATCTTTTACTCTGCACTGATGTGATAGTATAGATACAATGCCTTAAACAAGTTATTGCTTGTAAAAACAAGTTTTTATTTTTTAAAGTTTAGTAAGAACTACCCCAATTATTAATCTATATGGGGAAGTTTATGCTAGAACCATTTACATGTTAATTAAATCTCTTCTAATATAAATTAATATAGTTGAATTAATAACACTGATGTTCTTTGTCAGTAACTGTATTTCATTTCACCATCCTTCAGGAAGACTAATTTGTTTTTAGTATTCTGTTTCAAAAATTTTTAACATCTTAAGGTGAACATAACCAGTTCTTACATTAATTAAATATAAATATTTTAAGTTCCTAGGGCAATTCAGCATATGTTTTTGAGCAGAAAAATTTTAAATATAGGCACCACATTTAATTGAATGATCTGTGTACACATCAATGCAGTATCTGAGTTTATGATGTTTAAACGTCGTGAATTAGATTTTATCTTTTGCCCCCTTTACACCAAAAGTCAGGACATCCAGGGGAAGGCTTGATGGAAGTTATTTCTGTATACAAGCGTAAGAATGATGCAGTAGTAGAAACAGGCCAGGCACAGTGGCTCACACCTGTAATCCCAGTGACTCAGGAGGCTGAGGCAGGAGGATCACCAATACCAGGAATTTGAACCAGCCTGGGCAACACAGTGAGACCCCATCTCTACACAAAATTTAAAAATTATCTGGGCATGCTGATGTGCGCCTGTAGTCCCAACTGCATGGGAGGCTGAGTCTGGAGGATCGCTTGAGCTTAAGAGTTTGAGGCTGTAGTGAGCTTATGATTATGCCACTGTACTCCAGCCTAGGTGACAGAGTGAAGCCCTGTCTCTTTGGGGGGTGGCAGGGGAAGATGCAGTAGTAGAAATAAATGTGCCATTGTGCTGTTTTGATTTTGAAGAAATGGCAACATTCATATTTTCCTGCTTGTGTTCTAGCATATTTTATGATTAATAGATGCTTTAAATTTTCTTTCTGCCATTGAAATATTTAGTAATAAGAATATTTCATTCTAAGAAATTCTTTTCCATTCCCTACCTTTAGATATTTGAGTTAAATATTGTCTTGATTGAGCTATTTAAATTATGTCATTTATCTGAGATAAATTGAAGACCTTGGGTTTGACAGTGCAGAATCCAAATCAAGTGGATTGCCTAAAATCGATTAAGGTTGAAAGTAATACTTTTCTCAGTAATAATAAGGTAGTATTAAATAAATCTCTGTTTTTATACTGTGCTTCATTCAGTCTCCAAATAACCTTTTGTTTTTTCATTTATATCCCCATATTTTTTAAATAAAGCATGTATGTAATGATGATCCACAGAAAGCCAGAAGTTAAAAGGTGGTCAGCTTGGACCGTTAGGAAACACAATGGAGGGACACCTTCCAAGCTTCACAGTTAATTTTAGATTTACTTAAATTTTACTAGCAAGAAGGATGGGAACTATGCTCGTGTTAATATCTGTATTTGTGTGTTTTCTTTAGACACAGACAGCAATTCTGAGGATTCTGGGAATCCATCAACAACTAGGTTTACAAGTTATGGTTCTGTCAACCAGACTGTCACTGTCAAGCCACCTGTTCAAATTGCTTCACTAGGAAATGAGAGCGGAAGCCTTTTAGAAGATCCCTTAAACTCGCCCAAGTATCAGCATATTTCTTTTATGCCAACTTTACACTGTGTCATGCACAATGGTGCCCAGAAGTCTGAAGTTGTCGTTCCTACACCCAAATCTGCTGATGGTAAAGCAGTAGGGATGCTCGTTCCTAGTCCTGTGGATATCTCTGCAATAAGGGAGTCCGCAAATTCAACTCCTGTTGGAGTGCTAGGGCCAGGAGCTTCTGCTGGAGAATCAGAAAAGCACCTTGAATTACTGGCTTCCCCTTTACCTATCCCGTCAACCTTCCTTTCACATAGCAGTACTCCCGCTTTGCACCTGACATTGCAGAGGCTGAAATTGCCACCACCGCAGGGATCTTCAGAGAGTTGCACGGTTAACATCCCACAACAACCAACCGGAAGTCTGAGCATCGGGTCACCAAACACTGCCTTTATTCCTGTCCATAACCCAGGTAGTTTTCCAGGATCTCCTGTTGCTACCACGGACCCCATCACAAAACCTGCATCTCAAGTGGTAGGACTAAATCAAATGGTGCCTCAAATTGAGGGAAACACTGGGACAGTCCCTCAGCCTACCAATGTGAAGGTAGTTCTTCCAGCAGCTGGCCTCTCAGCCGCACAGCCACCAGCTTCCTACACCTTACCAGGCTCCCCCCTTGCTGCCAGCGTGTTACCCAGCCAGAACTCCAGCGTGCTCAACACGGCAGCACCTTCTCCCCAGCCGGCGAGCGCGGGCCTCAGCCAGGCCCAGGCTACTGTTCCTCCTGCGGTTCCTACCCACACCCCAGGCCCTGCACCGAGCCCGAGCCCTGCTTTGACGCACAGTACCGCGCAGAGCGACAGCACATCTTACATCAGTGCTGTGGGGAACACAAACGCTAACGGGACGGTAGTGCCACCACAGCAGATGGGCTCGGGTCCTTGTGGTTCTTGCGGGCGAAGGTGCAGCTGTGGGACCAATGGAAACCTTCAGCTAAACAGTTACTATTATCCTAATCCAGTGCCCGGACCAATGTACCGAGTCCCGTTCTTTACTCTGCCATCCATTTGCAATGGCAGCTACCTCAACCAAGCACATCAGAGCAATGGAAACCAACTTCCTTTTTTTCTGCCTCAGACTCCATATGCGAATGGACTGGTCCATGACCCAGTCATGGGGAGCCAGGCCAGCTATGGCCTGCAGCAGATGGCAGGGTTCGGGAGATTCTATCCTGTATACCCAGCACCTAACGTAGTTGCCAACACCAGTGGTTCGGGGCCCAAGAAGAATGGGAATGTCTCGTGTTACAATTGTGGTGTCAGCGGACACTATGCACAGGACTGTAAGCAGTCATCCATGGAGGCCAATCAACAAGGTAATCACAATAACTCCCAGAGGACTTGTTTTTGAGTTCACCCGTTTCTCCTTCCTTTCCTTACTGATCATGGGATTCTGTTGTAGCAGAAAGATCTGTTTGTGTGTTCATTTACGGATATTCTGTTTTCAGTGACAAATCATAAAATACAACCGGGAAACCTAGTGTAGACCCAGGTCACACAGAGCACAAGGAAGTTCAGAGGAATTCAGTTTCCAATTAAGGAATAAACTCTACAGGCACTTTTCAAGGAATGTTATGGGAATTTGCATTATTGTAATGTTAAATCTCTTGCTTGCAGCACTTTTTTTTTTTTAAAGCTACAATCCTGTTACATAGAGTAAACAAAATTTATAAATACTGAAAAAGTAGGAAGTAATCCAGGCATCCTGACATGTAAGGTTGCTAGTAACTATTTAGTATATCTGCATAACCAGCTGGCCTCACGCGTACGCCCCCTGCTACACTTTCCCTTCCCAGCAAATGTTAAAAAAAAAAAAAAAAAAAAAAAAAAATCCAGGATTCTATTGCATTTTACAGGAACAAAATAGTTCAGCACTGATTTGGCAGTAGGGGAATTTGAACTCAGTTTAATGTTACTACCGTCAGAAAGAAGGTGCTCATACATAGGTGTGAGTAAGATACCAAATTCACTGTCGACCTCTAACTGTTGTCTTTCACTTGCATTTGGCCTTTGTCATTGTGCCAAATCTTACCCAGGAAAAAAAAAGTCTTGAATTGGGAGTATAGTTGCTTGGCATTCTGAAAGGAAGATCAAGTTCGATAGCTTTAGATTGAACTTAAAGCACAAACTTCATATTACGTTTCTGAAGTGGTTTGAGTGACCGTTTTGGAGTGGTACTAGTGCTGAAGGTGCCTTGTGAAGAGCATGCCCATTTGCTGTCTTGTAGTAGTGGTTTGTGATGACGTTTCCTTGTAAGCGGTGACTTAGCAGTTCTGTCTTTCCCGTTTTAGGCACTTACAGACTGAGATACGCACCTCCCCTCCCCCCTTCTAACGATACGTTGGATTCTGCAGACTGAGACAAGTAAAGCTTGCCTACTTAATACACTCAAGTGTGGGGAGTCATGGGGTGTGGAGGGGAGGAAAGGAAAGGTATTTTGTTTCTTTGTCTATACATTTCCTAGATTTCTATGCAGTTGGGATTTTTCATTTCTCTGTACCAATGTCCAAAACAAGAAAGAATGCAATGCTTTTGAGCCTCTGGTCTCCTGGTTCAACAACAGGCTTATATGTGTGATACATGTAATTTAAACTTCCAGACAAACTATCAAAAGGAAAATGTTGATGCGTGCTTTTTTTTTTACACTGAATACTTGCTGTGTGCAATGTTTACTGAATCTTTAAAACTGTGTATTTGACCGTTTTTTTACAACACTGGTGACAGTCATATGGTTTTGAAAAAGAGAAACTTTGCTTCTTCCCCAGCTTTTCTCACTTTCACCCTAAACTACACCTTTCTCCCCACCACCCTCACTCTTTCCCCAGCCTGCGGCAGGAGTGGCCAGCAGTGTTCTTGCCCACACTTCTGTAAACTGCTCTGCATATAAACCAAGGGCAAAATGTTTCACCTTACTCTTATGGGAGAAATCAAACTCCCAAAGTAGTATGTATATATGTAATAAACAGCCTCACGTAAATACATATATGCAGTGCTTGTCGTCCAAATAAAAATGAAAATAAGTGGAAGAGAGAGGAAGAAGTCAAACCATATGAAACTGAAAAAACAGGATGTATGAAATGGACAAAAAGCTTTTTCTTAAAAAAAAAAACAAAAAAACTTTTTACTTCTATCATACTTTTTTAGCCTGTTGCTTCAGAGAGACACAAAGTGAACACACTGGTGTGAATGTTATTCTGTGTGCTTGTGTTTGTGATGAAAGTCCACAGCCAATTTTACTTGTCTACCACCGTGTTGTGCTCAAAGAGACACTACTTGAGTAAAGATTTCTTCCTTTCCTGTACCAACTGTTACAGTGTTACGTTGTGTTTAAATTGTGTATGGTTTATTGCAATCCGATCAGAAGCTATGGGTTTCTACAAAAAGTCAGGTATCTGTTCCCTAACCTGTCTCTCGTAACAAAGTCACTTTTATAACAGTTTACCACTATGCTTGATTATAATGTGAAAGACTGAATTCTGAGTGTGTTAAGATGGTATTAATCATGTCAGTGTCATGTCACTAAGTTTAATGCTGCTGTTTTAAAAAAAAAAAAGTTTTTTTAAAAGCCAATCTATGTACTAAATTGCTTCCAGGTAATTTTTGATTTCCTAAAGTGCACTGAGGTTATCTGGAAGACGGTGTATTTTTTGGTGACTGCTGCATTCAACAGCGATGAACAACTACCACTGTATAGTCATAGGTCTAAGGGGTTGGGGGTTTTGTTTTTCCATTCCTCAGTACAGAGCAGAAATGATAGATTTTTGTGGTGTGGGGTAATGTTGGTATGCAGCAGAGGAACTTAAATATTTGGTATCGGTTCAGAAGCCTAACAGATTGCTAGACAAAAGAAAAAACTTGAAGAAAAAAAGAAGCTTAATGCTTCGTAAGTAGCATTTATATTTATAGCACCAATGTACATTTTGAGACTTTCAGGGGTGGGAGTTATGGGGAAGGGGAAGGGGTGGGCGTGAAGGGGTAGATGAAAGCTTTAATTTAGAAAGAAAAAAGTTCGAGTAAAGGAAATTATTTTGATTAAATATATTTTATTTGATCTGGGTATTTTTGGACCACATTATTAAATTAATTGTTAAGCTGCAGTTGAGTTGTTCAAGTGAGAGTTTTGATAAGCCAAGTATGGACCGCGTTGTGAATCACTTGCCAGTTGTACTTTATGGAGCTTATTTTATGATTTAAAATACTGTACTGTACATAGGAGGTATGTTACCTTCTCCTTATTTGTATGTTTACCATATACTTTGATATTTGAAATGTTATGTACTGGAAAGGCCACTTATATTTCTAGAACAGATTGGATTTTATGCAACCTTTTTTCCTTGAATTAACAGCAATAAAAAAATGAAAAACAGCTTAAGAATTGTGCCTTATTGCAAAGTCTGTAAAAGTGAAAGGACATCATACATGGTGATCTTTTTTTTTTTTTTTTAAAGAATCAACCCATTTCCCTTTAATGTGGGCAGCAAATCCCGTTATTTACCAGCGGGATGTTCTTCCTTTGTTCCCCAAATGACCTGACTGCATGGGTCATCCGTGCGACCACTAGCGGGGCCCTGCCCGGCAGTGCGTGTTGAGCGCGCACCGTGTGCTGGAGGCTGTGCCATAAACAGGACGGAGTCCTTGTCAACCTAGAGCATGTTTCTGGCGTAGGCCACCCCCACCGAAAGTAGAAAGGACCTAATTTCTCAAACTTGTTAATACAATTTTGTTAGCTGGGCACCTATCTCAGTACAATTTCAAATGTCTTTTATTTCATTATAGATTCTTTTCTGTAATCCAGTCTCAAGTGAGAGTTTTTACACAGTAGTTTATAAGAGGCTGTTGGGAGGCCCGTGTGCCTGTGTCCTTCCCGTAGTCCCAGCACAGTCCTGGACAAAGAGGCTCAAGCCCTCAGGCACTGAGTTACCCTCTGAGCCATCTAGTGATGTTCCCTCTATGGCCAGCTGGGCAGCGAGTTTGAAATAGTTATAGATTGCCTGATTGTTTACAGGGCATCAACTTGCCTTTTCGACAACAAATGTGCACCTGTATGAAGTGTGTAAGTCATGAGCCCAACTTCAAATTAACTAGCGTGTCTCCAGCGTCATTACCTATGTTCCTTACCTGTCCCATCTCCCTCCTTCCACCACTACACCAAGGTTACCGCAACTCAAATGTTGCATTATTCCTTTGCTTTTTTTTTCTCACATCCCTCCTAAATATATAGTTTTATTTTGCTATTCCTGAGCTTTATAAAAAGGGTATCCTTTAGTACCTACTTTTCTGTGACCGGCTGTGCTCATCCAATTTTATAGACCTACAGTTTTCATTTTCACTACATAGTAATCGAATTGGGGAAGAACATAGATAATTTATCCATTCTGTCAATGGACATTTGGATGATTTTCGTTTTTTTGGCTACTACAAACAAAGCTGCTAGGAACATTTTTGTACCAGTCTCCTGATTCGTGTGTGCGAGAGTTCTCTCAGGTATTACTCTTGGGGTGCAATCGCTGGATTGTAAGACACACACGTACTTAGTTTTCTAAGATTTGCCATATTTTCCAAGTGATTTACACTCATACCGGCAGTGTACTAGGGACCCCTGAGTCCACATCCTGACACCTTCCTGAGCTGGTATCCTGGTCTAGGCGGGGGCACGTGTGCAGCCTGGGTATGTGCGAGGCCACCTGGCGGAGGTGTGTCTGGAGAAGAGCCTCACGACGTGGTCAGGGAGGGTTGACAGTCACCCCAGGGGCAGGGGATGCACGATGGGCAAGAATTGTGTGTCCCAGGAACAGAAACGACGGTGTGTGGTCGGGGAGGCAGGATAAGGAGGCAAGCACAGCTGTAGTCAAGGGAACATTTTGAAAGAGGAGCTTTGTGGGTGAAATGGGGTCAGACTGGAGAATTTGGAGTTGATTGAAATCAGAAGTTACCAAGTTCTAAATAGGAGGAAAACATGTTGATGATGGTACTTGAGGAAATCCCTGGATGGTTGTGGAAAGCCTGAAGGTTGAGAGACAGTTAGGGTGAGGCCTCGTTAGGATGGTTAGGGGAGGGCTTAGACTAAGGTGGGAAAGGCCAGTGTCGGGAGGAATCGACTTGGTACTGCCCATTTAGGAAGGCACGCAGGAGCCAAGCAGAAGGAACCTTGGAGCTCTGAGCTTCTTGTTCCCTAGATGTAAGATGAGATTGTTTCTCTTAAATTATGGCTCTGAGAGTTAAAATAATATGTGGAAAAGGTCCAGCATAATGAAATAGCACCGAGAAGGCACTCGGATGTTAGTTGCAATTTTGATGACCAGGACTGCGATTCTGTTTTAAGAGACGGGGAAGATGTGGAAGAGAATGTGCTCACCTGGGAGAGACGGCAATGGCTCTTTGGGGGGTACGGCGCCCAGCATAGCTCATTAGGTTACGGTTAGTTAATTCTGCCCTATCCACTCATAAAGACATACACGGTATTCCTTGCCCTCAAAAGAAACCTAGCTGAAGCTTACCAGTTAGTTAATGGTGGAGATGGACTATACCTATATGCGGAGTGGTGTAGTCCTGATCTTTCAGCACCAAAGTAAAATGAGTTCATTGCACAGCAAATTCACATTTAATTTTTTATGTAAGCACTGAAAATCAAGTTTCTCTGAGGAGATTTCAAAGAGATTAAAGCACAGTGTAAAATATCTTTTTTCTTTTTTTAACGGGTAGCATCTAGTACTTAGGAGCAACATCCATTTGGGCTTGGAAGACACCTTTTTTCAGTTCCACACACTGATTACAAAAGCATGCTAAGGTTAAGGCAGCGACACCACACGGAGGCAAGCTGTGACAATAGCGCAACCCGTAACCCTCCCGCAATTTCATCTCAAAAGAATAAAGAAAAATGCTGACTCCCCCCACCCCACCCCACCAAAAGGGCTCATTTATTTGCAGAGAAATGAGTTTTGAGGTGTGGGGGACGAAGCGAGGAAACGGGGTGCTCTGACTTGAAACACGTCACGACATCTCTGCGTCTTCTCTTCGGAGGGGCGAGAGCAGCTGCCAAGGATGAAGGGCTCTGGGGTCTGAGGGTTGGGTGGCAGATGTCAACTGGGCGTTCGCACTGTAGTGTGGTAGACCCTGCAGCGTGATCGCAGCGTGATCGTTTGCAGAGAGGGCAGGGCGTGGTGAGCAGCCTTGTCTTCCCCCAGGGACGCCCATTAATATACTGGCTTGCACAGCTGGGATTCCTAAGGTCAATCTAACATCAGTATCTTATCACTTCTTACAAATCACAGCTATTGTGCCTATACATGCAAAAACAACTTTTGTTTGCCAAATCCCAGAGAGAAATTTACCTAATTCTTAAATGCTGTCCTCTGTTGAACATACAAGCCCACTAGACTGGAACACGGGTACGCATCTCCCGAACTCTGTGTGTGTGCGCAGATGCTTACCGATCTCGGCAGCACAGGGGTTTGGGGCTTCCCTCTTTCCTGTTACGGAAAGTGGAGTGTGTCACACGTGGAGGGACCACAAGCCCTCCACGCGGTCACCTCGTCTGCAGTGACTGCAGGCCTTGGTCACTGGAAGCTCCTAATCCCAAGATCCCGTTTTGTTCTTTGACATTTGGGAGGGGGAGGGGGGGTGAGGGGGGAGGTTGGGTGGTTCTTCACTGTTTTTCTTTTTCCTTTTGCAGCTCCAATTTGATCCGCTGTAAAAGGAGGCCTCAGCCGGCCTCTCACCAGAAGAAATTGCTCATTGGAAAGCAATGCCACCTGGTGGGAGACAAGGACAGTGCAAGCAAGCAGATGCTATTTCCTACTGACCTAATTTAGAGAAAATTAAACGTAAGAGAGAAAGCGTTTGGGATTGTAAACCTGTGCCCAAAACCTTAAAGAATGCTGGCGGCTGGCTATAAAAGCAGTGTGAGAAGTCTCCTCATTCAGCCATTGACATCTGGATGGTTGTTTAGTTTCCTTTGCACTTTTCCCCTGCGTTCTTTGGTCATCACGACAGAGAAAAGGGTGGGATCCCCGCCCCCCGTTTTCTGTATTAGGAATTGGGGGTTCAGCAAGATTAAGTGATGAAGTCCGGGCCCCAACTTCAGCTTTGTGCTCACTTGCCTGCACCACGTCCTGCCTTCACAGTGCATCTACGCTGAACCAAGTGCAGTGGCTTTTTAAACCTGTGTAGGATGACAGGAACCCACAGACATAGCCACCGTGTGGCCTCTGGATTCCTAAGAGGGCTGGACCGGGTCGTGGGCACACCTTCAACCCAAGCCGTGTTCTAGCTTGTCAGGACGTCTCTTGTGTGTGTCTCTGTTGAAGGATTTAAGGACATGGAATAGGAAAACGTTTCCAGAGATAGGAAACCTCGGGACTTTTAGAACTAAGCTTTAGATACTTGCCTATCTCAGGTAAATTCGAGGAGTATCAGTGCTTGCTGATACTGAAGGTTTTAAACATGTGCAAATACCCTCATGGGCACACTTGAGTTGTGCTTTGCAAAGGTTTTTGTTATCCTTGTGTCTGAAGTCGAGCATGAAGTGAATATTCCATTAGTTTTAACACTTCAGAAATTAAAGAATGAAGGGGTGGGACAGGCAGAAAGGATGGGCAACTGCTGATATTTTCAAAGCTCTGACATTCGCAAGTCAGTTGTCCCAAGCACCCCTTCTACCAGCCACCCCCACAAAACACTCCGAAGGCAAAGAATCTTCGTGGCAATAACCACAATCATCCCCATCCCAACAAAGCACTGCTAGGTGCCGAGAAAGCCACCAGGCCACCTAGCAGTCAGTGCTTTCTCTTACTGGCATAGTGGCGTTAAGTCCTTTTGTTACGTGGTAACTCACTTGTGCCTTGAACACCCTCAGAAAACCAACTTGCCGGACGTGCGGTGCTGATCCTGGCTTTGTTCCCAGCGCCCACCACACTGCAGATGACCTTGCTCAGGCTGCTTTGCAGAAGGGAGATAGTAACACTCGCATCATAGAATAGTTTGCAAGGATTCAATCTGGCAAAATACATAAAGCACTCAATGTCTGACTCATGGTAGGCTCTCAGTAAGTTTGTACTGGTGGCTAACAACACTCGAATGCCAGTATAGGCCAGACACGATCTGCGCATTTCAGCCTCACAACCAGCCTGTGAGGTAGGTTCTCTGCCCCGTCTTACAGTTAGAGAATTCGAGGCACAAAGGCTAAGAGTCGCTGTCCAGGGACACAGAGCAATTAAGTGACAGTGCACCCAGGCAGCGTGGCTTCAGGGGCACTGCGTTGTGCCTCCTTTGTGTCTGTTTTATAGATATGTCAGCGCGGGTACAGACAGCCCTGCGCTGGGGTCACGCAGGCGGGGTTCTCAGGCTCTGCCTTTAACACTGTTGTCTTGAACAACTAGTCCTTTCTGGACCTTCCTTTTTCTTGTCTGAAAGCTACGCGGATGGTAAATGGTGATAAGAAATCGAACTCAGGGATCTCATGTTCCTTTCAGTTCCAAAATTGTGACTCACTGGAAGCTTGCTTTTTCACTTTAAATGATTTATCAAGGTCTATAATGCTTTCTCTTTACACTTCTTTCTGGCTTAACTGGTTTGAAGTCCTTATTTGGTGTGGGTCAGGAACACAAACCCCGGCTGTCACAGCCAGGCTGCGGCCAGGCCGGGAAAACGTTCTCGGTCTTGAGGGAAGAGCGGGCAGGAAGGACCGGCCGGCCCCCAGGGGGCAGCAGAGGCGCGGCGCTGGCCGCGTGGCCCAGGCACGCCGCAGCCTCTGTCCCTCCTCCTCCGTCAAGCTTTCTAGGCTCCTCTCTACCTGTACGTATGAAGTTGTCATTTTCAGGGGCTTTTTAGTGGAAGATAAAGCCGCGTGACTGAGTCTCGTGCCAAAGGATGTGAGGTTAAGCATCGCTCTGGGATAGGCAACATACACCAAGGGTCGGCAAACTACAGCCCGCAATCTGAGAATGGTTTTTCCATCTTTAAACGGTTAGAAAAGGAAATTTTTAATGACACGTGAAAATTACATGAAATTCAGATTTCAGTGTCTACAAATGAAGTTTATTGGAACACAGCTGCTCTCGTTCCTTTACGTGTTGTCTCCGGCTGGTTTCATCTCACGGCAAAGTTGAGCAACTGCCATAGAGACCGTGTGGCCCTCGAGGCCTAAAATATTTACCGTCCTGTTACAGTAAAAGCTTGCTGACCCCTGACATTTACCAGCCTTATCTAAATAAAGTCGCCCTTTGAAGTGTCTTTAAAGCCCTAATGCTCTGGAAGGAGGAATTTGTACCCTCTTTTTTGGTGCTGTTTTCTTAGCACACCAAACAGAAGTTAGTCCTTGGACACGTTCAGTTTAGCAAACATTGGCTGGGAGCCCGGCCCAGGAGGGGTGTGACTAACCACAACAGAGTGACATGCCGGGGACCACAAAGAACGGAGAGGTGGATTCTGCCTGCGGAGAATTGAAGGATTTTTCAAAGGACATGTTTTAGTTGGGCCAAGAAGGAAGACGTGTGATTTTCCTTAGTGATGATGTGAGAGATGGCAGAGAAAACGGCGTGATCAAGGGTGTATTTCAGAAAAGTAGCTGATAGGGAATGTGTTGGGTCGGGGGAGGTGAGGAGTTGGTGGCAGCAGGGGCTGGCAGGGCCCAGGCTGGGAAGGCGCGGGGCCCGAGAGGAGTGGGTCTGCTACACGGGATGGTTTCGCGGTGCTTGAGTGACATGTGGTCCGCCAGTGGTTCTCAAAGTGTGGTCCTTGGGTTGCCTGCAACGGTCACCTCATGGGCTCAGGTGAAAACACGGATTCCTTGACTCTCCTCCCCCCAAACACATTCCTGCGGAGTGGAGGTTTCCAGAGAAAGCAGAGCCCAAAGAAGGCTGAGAACGAGAATTGAGAGACACTGGAGAGGATCAAGGGAGCGGGCCCTGAAGACGAGAACTAAAGGATTTCAAGGATGAAATGGCCGTTACTGTCACATGGGTAGAGATAAGGAATCGTTCAGCAGTGTCCTGTCGCTGGTGACTGTAGGAAGCGGTTACCGGGTACCGGGTACCAGAGGGCTGGTGCGAGCAGAGCTGGAGGGAGGTGCCCAGGCGGGTGGCAGGTGCCGGAGCTGTACTTGGGCGGAAGTGGCCCGACCGCCTCCTTTGTCCTGGTGAAATGGGGGGGCCAGGGGTGAGAGGAGAGGGACGAAGGTCTGGAACTTCTGCGTGGAGCAGGGAGCTGAGCACTGAGTAAAACACGGCCTGAGGGTGGGCTGAGGTAGAACCCGAATACTTGAGGGGTGGCCAGTCACACAGCACAGTTCAGGGATCCCTTTTTCCCTCATGATGCAGGAAGCTGGGGCGAGAGAAGGGTTGGGTTGATTTGGGGTGGAGATGGTGGGCTTCCTGCGAGGATTTTGTGCTGATCTCACTGCCCTTGCTCATGCAGCTACCCTTGTGGGCTTTCACCCCTCTTTTCTGTCACTCTCCGACAAGCCCGTTTCTGTTGCTCCTGCGAGCTGCATGCCCTGTCTGAGGGTCGCAAGCCAGCGTCCTGCAAGTGCCCACTCCCTGCAGCCACTCTGGGCCTTGTCCCAAGGGTCCTGCTGCCACCAGACCGCTCAAGCCTTCCCTTTTCCAAGCTCTAGTTTTTGTCCCAGCTTCCAGGGCACTGTTCCCAGATCAAGTGGGAAAGGGACTTGCCCCCGGAAACCCAAACCTTGTCCCCAAGTCACAGATCTCTGGTAACTCACATCAGTCACACAAAGCAGAGACAGAAGAGGGTCTCCCAGGCCCCCCGGAGGGGTGGTTTTCCTACACAGCTAGTGTGTGTGCACGAGGCAGCAAGCTGAACTCCATACCTGAGCTGCAGAGGCCGACCCAGAAGCTTCATTTGGACTTGACTCATTTGGATTATGGAAATATGAAAAGGTGAGTGGCTGAAATTTGCCTTTCTCTAACAGCGGGGGTGAAGGGAGCAAGGGCAGTTTGCTGGCATGAATTCTTGGACAAGCAACTTGCAAGCATTTCACAAGGACTGATTAACAAATCAGTGATATTACAGTTCTACTCTGTTTAACCTCAGCCTAGTTACTAAATTTTTTAACGGAAGTATGATGTAGACGTGGTCAGCACGGACTGAGTTTGAACCCCAAGGCTGCCACTTACGTGCTGGGGCCACACAGCAGCTCCCTTCCCCGTGTTATCTGCAGGTGACGGTGTCCACCCCAGGGGTTTGTATGAGGGTTAGTAAGATACTACATTTAAACGTGGTGGCTAGCATACAGGGAGCACGAACACATTTATCATACTTCCTTTTAAAATGTTTTCTTATTCAAAACCTGCCTTCCTATTTTAGGGCCTGTCAAAATTAGAAATGCCTCCCTTCTCTGGATTAGACTGCATTCGTTTGTCTTAGCTATTTTTATTTTACATATAGTCATCCCATATATGCATTTTATGTCTCATTTTTATAGTTGAGCCAATATTGATACTTTATTACTAACTAAAGTTCAGAGTTCATTGGGGCTCACTCTTTGCTGTAGAGTTCTGCGGGTTTTGGCAAAGGTATGAGGACAGGTATCCTCTGTTACAGTATCATAAAGAATAGCTTCCCTGCCCTAGAAGTCCTCTCTGCCCTGCCTATTCCTCCCTCCCTCCCACCAACCCCTGGCGACCACTGATATTTTTACTGACACCATAGTTTTGCTTTTTCCAGAATGTCATATAGCTGGAATCGCACAGTGTGTGGCCTTTGCCTTTTCAAGTTGGCTGCTTCCGCTTGGCAGTATGCATTCAAGATTTTTCCATGTCTTTTCATAGGTCAATTGTTTGTTTCTTTTTTTGCTGAGTAATATTCCATTGTATGGATGTGCCACGATTTCTTTATCCATTCACCTCTTGATGGACATCTTGGTTGATTTTAGGTTTTGGCAATTATGAATAAAGCTGCTATAAACATTTGTGTGCAGGTGTTTAGACATAAGTTTTCAGCTCGTTTAGGAAAACACCAAGGAGTGCAATTGCTTGATCCTATGGTGGGAGTATGTTTAATTGTTTAAGAAGCTGTCAAACTGTCTTCCAAAGTGGCTGTACCATTTTTGCATTCCCACTAGCCATGAAATGAGAGTTCCTGTTGCTCCACATCCTCACCAGCATTTGGTGGTGTCAGTATTTGGGATGGTAACCATTCTAATAGGTTTGTAGTAGTATCGTTGTTGTCTTAATTTGCAATTCCTCACTGAAGTATGATGTTGAACATCTTTTCATATGCTTATCTGCCATCGTCTTTGGTAAGGTGTCCAAATCTTTTGCTGATTTTTGTATTGGGTTGGTTGCTTTTTTATTGTTGAGTTTTAAGAATTCTTTGTATATTTTGGATACCAGTCCTTTATTTGATATGTATTTTGCAAATAAAGTATTTTCTGCCAGTCTGTGGCTTGTCTTTTCATTCTCTTAACGCTTTTTTCTTTTTATTGCAATGAAACTGAAATTTGGGGACACCAAGGAACAGAAACCAGTCATAGGGTTTTACTCTGCCTTTATTCTCATCAGATGCGATGGCAGGCAGTCTCCAGTGGTACCTCCTTGTACATTCAGCAATGTGCTAAAGGTAGGACGTCTGAGCTGGTGCAGCTCACTCAGCAGAGGGTGTGGACACTGGGGACTTACAAGTTCTTCCCCTGTAGGGACAACTGGACACTATATGGGGGCTGGGCCAGTGCCGATCCCTTTTATTACCTGCACTGCTCAGGGGACAGAAATTGTAGGCCTACAGGACTTCCCCTTATAACTTTGTTTGACCTTATTTGGGACACAAGGGACTGAGCTCCTCCCCAAGGTATTTATAGAGATGTGCATATTAGAGGAACAAGTACTAGGTTTCCAAACTTAGAGGCTTCAAGCAGGGATCGCAGGTGTTGCCTGTCCCCTCCCCGCTGCCCAGTGCAGATGTGCCTTTTGGAAGGCACACACAGACCTTGGCAGGGCCTTGGCAGAACAATAGACAACGGTCCCAGACTATCAATCCTGTCTGCTTCCCATAGGATGGAACATCATTACATGGGAGTGGAAGGGAAGTTCAGCTCATGGAGGGCTTTTCCTGTGGGTCTCCAGAACATTTCTCCCACCGTACCTGCCTCCTGATAACACAATGTCCCAATGCTTCAGAATAGCTAAGTATCTTCTCAGGAGTTCATTATTAAAATATACCTATTTCTGGCTATACTGGAAAACATGGCCAAGGAGCAAGTGAACTGTCCTAGAGTTTCTCTGACCCCAGCGAAAGTAAGAGCAACGTGGTGGAGACCACCGAGGAAGCCTGTGAAATGCTGAATGCCTGGGGTGAGCCTGAGAGTGTGCATTTTACAAGCTCCTAGGCCATTCAGATACACGTTATATTCGAATATCATTAGGTTAAAGCACAAACTGCAGAGGCCTAAAAACCTGGATTTAGATCTTGACTTTGCTGCCTTTGAGCAAATATTTAAATGCCTTAATTCTTACCTGCAAAAGGGGAATGATAACAGAGTTATGGAAAAAAAAAATCAATCCACACCTTGCACCATATTCAAAAATTAACTCAAAATGGTTCACAGATCTAAAGTAAAAGCAAAAACTATAAATGTTACAGAAGAAAAAAACAGGGGAAAACCTTCCTGACCTTGGGTTAAGCAAAGATTTCTTAGCTGTTATTCTGAAAGCACAATCCATAAGAGAACAAATTAAGAAATTGGGCTTCATCAGAACTTAAATTCTGCTTTTTGAAAAACATTAAGAAAATGAAAAGACAAGCCATAGACTGAGAGATGTTTGCACATCATATATTTGATAAAGGACTTGTATCTAGAATATGTAAAGAACGTTCAAAATGTCATAATAAGAAAACAACACAATAAAAAATGGGCAAAACATCTGAACAATTCACAAGAGAAGATATACAAGTGTCAAGCCCATGAAAAGATGTTTAACATCATTAGTCATCAGGGAAATGCAAATTAAAACCACGAGATACCACTACACACCTATTATAGAGTGGCTAAAATTAAAAAGGCTGACCACACCATGTGTTAGCTAGGGTGTGGAGCAACTGGTACACTCATATACTTCTGGTGGGAATGTAAAATGATACAACCACTTTGGAAAAGATTGACAGTTTCTTTACAAGTTAAATATACACCCACCATGATCTACCCAGTCTACTTTTGGGAATTTACCCAAGAGAAATGAAGCCATATGTCTATGCAAAGATTTGTGCAAGAATGTTCATAACAGCTTTATTTGTATTAGGCAAAAAGTGAAAACAACTCTAATCTCCATCAACAGATGAAACTGTGATCTCCAAACAATGGAATACCACGCAGCAATAAAAAGGATGAACTACTGAGACACACATCAACATGGGTGGATCTCAGAATAATTTTGCTGAGTGAAAGAAGCCAGTCAAAAAAAAACAGTACAGACCACATGATTTCATTTGTATAAAATTCTAGAAAATGCAAACTGTATAATGACAGGAAGCAGGGCATAGGTTGCCTGGATGTGGGGGTTGAGGACAGAAATAAAGGAATTACAGAGGGGCATGAAGAAACTGTTGGACATGATACGTATATTCACTATATTGATTGTGGTAATGGTTTCACAGGTGTATGTGGCCTGTCCGGAAAGTATCCAGCCATGTAACTGTTATACTACCAATGGCTGGATACTTTCCAGACAGACCTCATATAAGTCAAAACATCAAATTTTACACTTAATGTGCAGTTGTCATACCTCAAAATAGTTAAAATTTAAAAATTGAGATAAAATTTAAAATTCAGTTCCTTAGTTGCCCCAATCATATTTCAAACACTCAGTGGCTATGTGTGACTAGTGGCTGCTACACTGGATACCAGAGGGAGAGAACTTTCCCTCAGAGCAGAAGGTTCTATTAAGCAGTGCTGATCCCAACACAGGACCTCCTATTCCAGGCTGGCAGGGAATTCTCATAAAAAAGAATTATTCTTCTGGCCAGAGTGCCCACTGCCCCTTTTGTCTACAGAGCAAAATGGATGCGGGAGGGGAGGGACACGTGTGGCAAGCAATCGTCCGCCATCAGGACAGGCCATCGCCAGGGACCAGGTGTGCAGGTGCACGCCTGTTTCTTCAGTTGCACCACTGGGAACGTTGGTATTTTGCTCTCTAGTCCTGCTCCTCAAACTTAGCGCACCACTAAGCAATCTGTTCAGTGTGAGGACTCCGGGTCTTCACCCAGTTTGTGTCCTGCGCCCTTCAGTGGCCAGGCGAAGCCACAGATCCCCTTCTCAGAATGATGTGTACCACGTCTCATACACAGACTTACAAAGAAAACCCATCGTGTTAAAACAGCATTTTGTCCCCAGAAGCTGGCGGTGCAGGACCACTACTGTAACTGGACAAGGCCACTCCTTGAATCTATTTTGGCGATTCTCACCCCGGATTCCAGAATACTATAGAGCAAGGAGTTTGTTTCCCTAGAAATCGCTCCTTTTTGGATGAACGAAGGAACTGAGATGACACCAGGACAGCAAAGAAAAGCCAGGCCACCTGGCCCTCCCCAATTTTGGCCGCAGACTCAGCTAGTATTGTGGCTAAGTGCTCCCTCCAATGCCCCTCTCCCCAAATACATATATTTTAAAATTATTTATTCAACAAAAATGTGTTGGGGCTGAGCCCTCCGTGCTGCACTGGGATAAGACTGTCACATCGAACCTCACCTGGGACTGCGGGTGGCGCCAGGACTGGAGGCGGATGGCCGGGCGGGCCTGGCGCTGGACGGGGTCTCGTCAAGATCCTCCAAGTGGGTCCCTCGGGGGACCCCGTTCGCTTTCCCTTCCCGGGGCCCTGGGCCAAACCGTGTGATCACTCGGGCTCCATTGCCCTGGGACCCTGCCCCCGCCCCATCCCGCCTCCCCCGTGCACCCCCACTCCCGCCCGCCCCAGACCGGTTTGCAAAGCGGCCACGTTCGGGTGCCCTTGCCCGGGAGCTGCAGGGCTGCGGCTGATCGGCCCCGATCAGCTTGGGCGGCCGCTGGGGTGCGGAGAGGGGCCGTCCTGGCGACCCCCATCCCCCGCCCTGCGCCTGCGACACCGGTCTCCCGGGCCAGCGTGGAGACTCCTCTTCGCGTCTCCAAACCACTTTTGTAAACAGAAGAGGAGCCCAGAGGATTTCACCCGGGCGCACCGCCCTCTAGGGGTGTTGGAAACGCGCGGGGCGTCTTAATGCCCAGGGCCGAGGATGTTCCGGAAAATGCGCGCCACAGCCCGCACCACCCAGGGGCAGCCAACCTGCCGGGGAGGGGAGGATCCAGCCCCAGCCCCAGCACGCGCAGAGCCGATGTCTGCAGCCGCCCAGGACCACCCCGGGCCCGGCCCCGGCGCCGCGCAGGCTCGTGTCCGCCGGGCTCGCCCCAAATGCGCTGGGGAGCGAGGTGGGAGCGCAGGCTCTTCAGGACACCACCCAGGCTTTAATGCATCCAGTAGACATGCGACTGGAAAAAGGTGAGAAAGGGTTCTCCCCAAAGGTTAAGATAGAGCTTCCAGCACCTTCTAAATCCCCAGGAAGTGGTGGTCGAGAAATTGCTTCTCCGCTCCCCAACGCTCAACTGGAAAGGGTCCTTGAGCCCAGGCTGGCAGGCAGCCCCATAAGGCCAGGAATCTCCTTTCCCTTTGGATGTCTCCTCCTCCCTTTCTGCACCCCCCACCCCAGGGTGCTAATCCCATTTGCCCCCAGGGTGGATTCTCCCTGAACGGTGGGAGCGGGGAGAGATTTGTGCCTGGGAATTGTCTGCAATACAAGCTGCGCCTCGTTTCTAACGAGCACTCAATAAACGCGAAGCGAATGAATGAAGTGAGGAACCAGCTGCCCGTGATTCCCTTTTGTTTCCCCTCTTACAAAGAAATCCTGTATGCTCCTCGCGGGTCTTCTAGGACCACAGCCCTGATCAGAGGAAATTATGGGCCAGCGGTTCTACCGCGCCTGGATCTTTTCCCCACCCAGACAAGAAAAGGACCTCCCAGGCCACTAACTTCCTTTTAACAAGCAGATAGGAAAGCAGGAAGCACCGTTCTGAAAGCAAAAGCAAATGGCTTCATTTATTTATTTTTAAAATAATACGTGTAAAACATGAGGACATGCTCACCACCAATATTTTTGAAAATAAAGTTAAAATCCCCAGGCCCTATCCCCTAATCTTAATTCCTTCCCCAGGGATGGCACTGTGGGTTTGATGTGCACCCTGCCTCACCCTCCGCATTCCACCTGCGGGTTTCCTGCTCTTCCGCCGGAAGGGCTTGGTGCCTATCATTCCTTCCGCCTGGAATGCACCCCCTTCCTTCTCTCTTTTGGAAAGGGGTAGTTTCATTTGTATTAAGCTATAACATTCATATACTAAAGTACACACACCTGGAGTGTGCAGCTCAATGAATTTGTATGTATGCTTGTACAGTGTATTCACCCAGGTCAAGATATAGACCATTTGCAGCACACCCGAAAGCTCCCTGGGGCCTCCCCCAGTCAATACCCACCGCAAAGGGAACTGCTATTCTGATCGCTCCCACCCTAGATTCATTTTGTCAGTTCAGGTAAATGATGTGTCTCCCGTGTTTTATGTGGGAGCACATTTGCCTCCTCCAGGTCTCAGCTCAGATGTCACCTGCTCTCCCCTTCCTTTCCATGGCATTGTGCTGTTTCTTTCCTCCAAAGAACTTCACAGTCTGCAGTCTCTGTGCTAGTTTGTGGACTCGTTTACTGTTTGCTTTTCCAACAGAAAGTGTCCTCTCCTATTCACTGCTGTCTCCTGAGTCCCTGAGTGCAGTGTCTGGTCCGTGTAGATGTTCAGCAAATACTTGCTCAATGAATGGATATGTGTGTGAACGAAAGGAAGAAATACTCCAGGCATCAATTTGTATGGTCTTGAATCTAAAACTAGTTATGTGTCCAAACACTGGCCTACGACTGAGGTCTCTGCGCTTCTTGGTACAAAGACAATAGTCACCAAATTCAAACTGGAAGGCTTGGAGAAAAATACTGGCGTTATTCCAGTCTGCCGGAAGCAAAAAGTGGGCTCATTCTCACCCTCTATAACAGGATTACCTTCTCCACCGGGACTGGGACTTGCGCTTTAAACTGCTGAATCAAAGTTTTATAAAAGAACTCTGCTTTGGCTATGTAAAAAGACTCTCAATAGCGGTTATCTCTGTTGGGGTGATGGAGGATGATTTTTTTTTTTACTTCCCTTATACTTTTATGTTTTGACGTGGCAAATATTACTTTTTTAAATAAGAAAAAATTTTAAATTATGACAAAATGCACATAATTTAAAATTTACCATCCTAACCATTCTTGATGTGTATAGTTCAGTAGTGTTAAGTACATTCACATTGTTGTACAACCTATCTCCAGAACAGTTTTCACCTTGCAAATCTGAAACTGGGTAGCCACTAGGCGACTCTCTGTTCCCCTCTCCCTCCAGCCCCTGGCAGCCACCTTTCCACTTTCTGTCTCTATGGATTTGACTCCTCTAGGTACCTCATATCACTGGAATCATACAGTATTTGTCCTTGTGTGACTGGCTATTTCACTTCGCATAATGTCCTCAAGGTTCATCCGTGTTGTAGCATGTGTCAGAATTTCCTTCCTTTTCAGGCTGAATTATATTCCATTGTGTGGATACCTCACATTTTATCTGTTCATCTACCCAGAAGTGAATCATATGGTAATTCTATTTTTAATTTTTTGAGGAACTGCCGTACTGTTTTCCATAGCGACTTTACCAATTTACACTCCCACCAACAGTACACAAGGGTTCCAATTTCTTTGCATCCTTGCCAACTCTTGCTATTTTCTGTTTGTTTTTAAGTAATAACCATTCTAGTGAGTGTGAAGCGGTATCTCATTGTGGTTTTGATTTGCATTTCCCTAATGACTAAAGGCGTTGGGCATTTTTTCATGTGCTTATTGAGCCATTTGTATATCTTTGGAGAAATGTCTATTCAAGTCCTTTGCCCATTTGAGTATTTGGTTTTTCTGTTGTTGCATTCTGAGTACATATTACTTTTAAAATCAGAAAATAGTTTTATTTTATGAAGAGAGGGAGATAAAGCCAATCAAGTGGTATAGTGGTTAAAAGAGTGGGCTCTGAAATCAGAAGATTCAGTCACCACAGTTATTGAGCACCTACTGTGTAAGTCCAGGTAGCCTCAGTACTCTAACAAACAACCCCACAGGCTTGGTGCCCTAACACAATAAAAGTACCAACCCCTACTTCAAACCCAACGTGGTCTGAAGCAGAGGTGGGGTGGGGCAGGAGTTATGAAGGACAATAGGACGCTGCGTCATTCAGGGCCTGGGCTACGTTCACCCTGTGACACTGACATCCTCAACACGTGGCCTCCAAGGTCGCCATGGGAGGAGATAAAAGGAAGCATTACACAACGGTCTTTTTTTATGGACCAGTCTTTCCCTGTATCGCACCACGCTAGACTCATAATAGCCCCACCCACCTACAAAGGAGACTGAGAAACCTCTTCCTGTGTGCCTGAAGGAAATGCGACAGCAACGTCTCTGCTGCCTTCCACTGTTTTGGTCGCCAAACCATTTCATTCTTCTTCCCACAGAGACGCACTCATCCCTTTCTCTAGGGAGACAACCCGATGTCCCAACCAGTCCCTGCATCCGGGATCTCTACCTCACGCACACTCTTTTCCCTCAGCACTAGATATTGGTCCTGTTGTTCTGGTGACCAGTGAACTACAGGGGTACGTTACGTGCCCCCCACCAGCACCCAGCGTGCAGCGGTGAGCAGAAGTGATGCAATTTCCCTTGAGAAAAGGGAGGGCGTGGTAGGCAGCCCTGGTCCATGGAAGTGACAAATGCCTTTCCGTGAGATGGGCTTAGGGAGGAAGCGGTGGGGTCCAGGGAGGAGCAAGAGAAGCAAGGAAGGAACCTGGCCCTCCCCACTGAGAGGACGGTGTCACTTGAGAGGGCTCAGGAGCTCCAGTGTCCTCGGGACGAGCCAGGTTTGGGTTAGAACATTCAGAGGAGAGGGTTCGAAAGCAGGACATTCAGTAGCTGGGGAGGGCTAGGAGATGAGGTCACAGAGAGGATGTACACGCCGCAACAGACTCTGTGCCCCTGGGGAAGGGATTTGATCTTAGACACCAGGTGAACAACTGTGTCCCTCCTCAGAGAGGATCGGAAACTCACCCAAGGCCACAAACTGCTCAGTGACAGGGACACAATTCTGACAAGCAGACTCTGCCCTCTAGACTCCAGGCCGCTGCGCAGGAAGCTCAGGGGTCGCTGCCTGACTCCTCCGGAACGACGGGACTCCAGTCGCTGTGCCTTTCTGTCAAGGAGATGCCTGTGTCGGTGGTTTTAACCTTTCTGAGGCCACAGATCTCTTCAAGATGCTGGGCAAAATCTCTGGACTTTTCCCAGAAAAATGCACACGTCCACGGGTGTTGCCTGCATTTCCAGGGGTCATGACTCCAGGAAACCCACCCAAAGGCCCCAAGTTAGCACCCCCAGCCCTCAGGCCCCCACATCCCTCTCGCATCCCTCTTTTCTCCCGGGGCCTGAGATGGAAGTGGCCCTGGTGTGACCTGCACTCAGAGCGCCCATCTAGGAGGGGCCAAGTGACCACACCGCCACTGCGCCGTCTCGCCGCTTTGTCCCCGCTTTGTCCGCAGTCTCCCTCGCTGTTGCCTGGACACCAGGACAAAGGGGACTCCTCAGCAGGGAGGGAGTGTCCTGCCTTTCCACATGCTGCTCCGTCCCTATTTAGGGCTTGTAAAGGTGCACCCCGCTGCCCCCACGCCATGCTAAGGAGGCCACCTGGCCTGCCAGCCGGCCCTTCAAAGTGTGTCATCAATCCGGCCATTTAGCCCCGTCTGGGAAGCTCCCAGGGGCTCCTCTTCGGTGCACACCTGCCATGGCTCTCAAGGCCAGGCCTGGCCTGTGCTGTAGCCAGAACGCCCACCCTCCCCTGGCGTCACGGGAAAGGGCTGGAAGGGCTGCCTTCCGCTCCCCTCTGGTCTCCGAATAAACAGCCTTCTCCGCCGCTAGCTCCGACCCGTGCCTGTGAACAGAGCAGAAAGGGCACCGTGCCCAGGTGGACCAGAGTTCTGGACTAATTGGATTCCCAGAAGTGAGTAACTCCTACGAGGCTGCAGCGTGTAGCCAAAGGCGACAGGCGGCATGCTAGGAGGCACTCCCACTCTCCAGCGAGGTCTCGCTGCAAGTCTCCCTGGGGAACTGGTGGAACCTTGAACTAGCTCACTGGCCCAAAGCGCCCTCATTCCCTGGGTGCCCAGGAGCGCCCGGCTTTTTCTGTCTTTTCATTTGATGCTGGAGAGACCCAGCCATTGCTTCAGGCTCTGTTCTCTCCCTGAAAAGGATGCAATCCATTTGCTTTCTCCCTTCCCCTCCAGCCCCCCATTCACCTTAGAAAATATGAAATCCTCCAAACAGCAGCCACGATAAAAGAACTTTTTAATCTTATTAATGACAACAGGAATAAGGAATACGAAAGCAAACCAGTTAGCTTAGCCATAGGATGTTACAACGTGCTCAGGCTGGAGAGCCCAAGAAACCCGGGCCCTTTCGTGTTGGTTGACAGCACAGAGGGCTCGGTTTCTGGGCAGCCGCTATCTCCCCAGATTCCCGTCACCCCGCAGAGCATCATCACCTCCTGGACCGGCAGGGCCCGTGCTATTTGCTCTAGTTAGCTTCTTTTCATAGTAAGAGTCTTAAGTCATTTAAAAAAAAATGGGAGGTGGGTATTTTGAAGATGCTCATAGCAAATGACAGCTGGAGAGGGACACTGGCCGATGGGGGCCCTGCACACTGGCCACAGGCCCTGCTCCTCCCCGAGTCTCTGCTTCTCCCTGGACCTCCTCTGAACGGTGTCCCTCTCCTCTGCCCAGTGTCCTACTTCACTGGGACATGGCCCGTGTGCTCTCTCCAGACCTCTCAAGGCACATCACGGCCTCTCAGACTGCACCAGCATCAGGAACTGCCTCATTCTCACCGTGTTTCTTAGCTCAGATCCCAAGAGCGAGAAGCGGACCAGCTCTGGCTTTCACGTGCCAGGGATGCTGAACCAAGTTCCACCAACTGGGCAGCTCAACAGAAACGTACCGTCTCACAGTTCTGAGGCTGGCAGTCCAAGACAGTGTCGGTAGGTCTGGTTCCTTGTGAGGGCTGTGCTGGATAATCTGTTCCGGGCCTCTCCCCTAGCTCCCAGGGCTTGCCTGGCAATTTTCCGAGCTCCTTTGCTGGTAAATGCACAACCCTGGTCTCCGTGGTCTCTGACTTCCTCTTCACATGGCATCCTCCCTGTATCCACATTTCTCCTTTCTGTAAGGACACCCATCATTGGGATTAGAGCCCTTGCTCCAGTGTGATTGCATCTTAATTACATCTACAATGACCCTATTTTTTAATAAGGTCACATTTTAGGTACTGGAGGTTAGGACTTCTACATATGAATTGGGGGGACGTGATTCAACCATTAACACGTCTAATTAGCTTTTGGAACCACAACGCGTCGAAGGTTGGTACCCGACTGTATTGGTTTCCTAGGGCTGCCAGACTAAATTACCATAGGCTGGTGGCTCAGTGATACAAAGGTGTTGTCTCGCAGTTCTGCAGGCCAGAAGTCCAAAATCAAGTTGTCAGCAAGGTCACACTCCCTCTGAAACCTGCAGGGGAATCTTTCTGTTTCCAAACAAGGTCGCATTTACACGTTTTGTAGGCTGGGGCTTCAGCATGCTTTTTGGCAGGGATGCAATTGAGCCCATAATGGTGACCATCTTGTGACTGGCCACTCCTTGGATCAGGTCACTTCTGTTTCATCAGCTGTGGGGAGGGTGTGTCCTGTGTGACACACATGCCTCAAAGTGAGGAAAGCTGGCGTCACTTAGCAAGGTGTGGATCTCAGAGGCCCCATAAACATGTCTTCCAGTACATGGTTTCAAATATGTACCCACCCGATATGATCCCACTACCAAAACACAAGGCCTGAGGTTCTTTCACTTCATGCAAAGCCACGTCCAGTTACTGGCCCAGAAACAATAGGGTGGGGGCATTGCAGAAATCACTCACCCGTCACAGAGTTTCTTTCTCTCCTGGTTATGTTGAGATCCCTTCTAGATATTTCTCTCCATTCCGCAATCCATGGTTAGTGTAACCAGAGCCAGTGGAACAAAATTGGAATTTCTGCATGGGCAGAGTGAGAGCCACCTCCTCCCCTGGGCTCCTGTGCCCACAATTTCCAGCAATGGCAGGGACAGCATCACTCTTGGTGACTTGTCGCCAGCCTGTCCTGAGCCCTGCAGATACTATCCTAGCCTCACACTGGGACCTTCACCATTAGGTGGTGGGAGAATTTGGGGGTCCCCATGTGACCTCATTTCTTTGCGCTAAAGTGAGTTCTGTGGTTGCTGAATCTGACTTCCAGAGCTGCCGCCTGCTGGGTTGGTTGTGCCAAGGCTTTCAGCTGGTGCCTGTATCACAGGTAGAGCTACCTGGCTTTCCACCTTGGTTCTAAGGTTTCAGAATTAATTGAGGGACCAAAACCCCCTGCAACCTTTTTGAGTGTGACATATCCCTTTTTACTAGGCTGGGCATTTTTATGATGATACATTCCCTGCAGAACCTCTCGGGGCTGTCCATCAAGCCCCCTCAGGGGGTCTCTTGGCTTATACATGAAAGCTTTGGCATCTCCAGGCATCCGGGTCACCATGCCCTTTGGAGTGGCCAGCTCTCAACAGCTACGACGGCGCCCAAAAGACGAAAGTCCCAAGGACTTCACTGCTTGGCAGTAACGTGGGCTGGCCTCCCCGTTGGAGAGTGGGGGGGCGCCCATAAGAGCCTGGAGGCTGATTTGATTTTGACCTTATTGCATGACTGTGGGCTGGACAGCTTCATCCTAGAACTTGTGGGCCAGGCAGGCAGTGTGAATGCACACTGCAGACTATCATTATGTTATATGAAAGTCGATGACATTTAAAAATAAACTCAGTCCCTTCAGCAAGCTGCCAAGGGGTTGGCATTTCCATACACAGAACCACTCGCCCCCACTGAGGGCTCCTTGAGGTGCACACTCTGCCTTTCCAGCCACAGTCTCGTTTGGTCCTCAAGTTTGGTTTTAGGATCCTCACCCAGTAACCAGGGAACTGAGACAGAGAACATTTAAGTGATCTGTTCAGGGCTCAGGGCAAGACTAAGAACCCGCATTTCCTCACTTCTAGCCCCTCGTCTGGGCCTTTAGTTTGATGTTAACAGCTCCTTACAGCTTTAGCAGAGGGATGTGTACAGAGCAGTGTTTTTCAAGAAAGGGAGGACGACATTAATAAAGGCCTAAGCAGGTCACCCTACTTATTCCTCCAGTTTCCCTGGGTTCCCCTGTCTTTGCTGCCTCATTTTCTTTGTTAGAAATTCCCTTTGCTGTCATCTGTGCTCATC
>RJWJ010009623.1:0-49464 GCA_004363605.1 Indri indri | reverse complement strand
CCCTGGCAACCTCCCCCAACCCCAGTATTAGTGCACTTGGCAGACTTTATATGTAATTTCAAACCTGTGTTATGCCCGTGAAATTTCACCTGTTAGGTTTGGCCCATCCCCCCACCTGTCAGTCACTCTCAGCCTCTGATCCAACAGTGTCAGCCACTGATGGGGGGCACGTCCTCTGTAGCTTCACTCGAGTCAGTGACAGCAATGATGAGAAAAGAACTCCGCAGCAAAACACTGGAAACCACCCCACGGGGATATCAGGTTCTTTTCCAGTAAGACTAATAGTTACAGTTTATGAAACATTTATTATGCACTAGGCACTACATACATGTTAACTCATTTGATCATCACCACAACCCCCAAAAGTAAGTATTATGGTCTCTGTTTTAAGATATGCAGATTGAAATTGACAGAGGAACTCAGTCACCCTGCTCCTGAGGGAGCAGATCTGGGATTCCAACCCCAGACTTGGGTTCCGGCCTGTAACCCAAATGGGCCAGCCCTGCTCTATAGGAACCTACCACCAGGTGGCAGTAGAGCCAACGGGCCCGGGAACAATCTCTGGTTTGTGGTCTCAAATTAGCCACAAAATTGCATGTTTTTTCCTATAAATTAGCATTGACTTTTATTGACATAACTAAAACAAGATTATTCAATAAAATAAACATTAACCCAGCAGGCACATTCCTCAGGGAAAAAGATAGTAAAGCAAACAGACCTTTGAACTTGAACCTTTCTAGCCTAGACTTCATCAATATAATTCCTCAGGGGAAAATGTCCCTTTTTGTAGCTCACCTACACTTGGACGATTCTCCCTGATTTTCTGCCCACTCTGTGCTGCCTTTGTCCCCTGCGCTACCACACTCACGGCAGTCTTCCAGGCTGTAGGGTGATCCTCAATGGGGAGAGTGTGTCAGAATCTGGGGCAAGGGGTTAGAGACCGGCAGGGTGGCGGGCGTGAGAGCCCTCTGGGGGACTCGGACATGCCCTTGGTGTGGGCATGCCTGGTTTTGGAGGAATCCCGGCCTCACCAGCCGCCCCTCCATCGATCCACTGTGGGAGGAAGGACATGCCTCTTTCTGATCTAAGAACCTGCAAACCAATGTCATTTCTTCAATCTCCCAATCACATTTTGAGATTTTTTTTTTTTAAAAAAAGGTTTTATTCTTTAAACATCTCTAAACATCTCCCCCTTTCTTTAGTGCTCCCATACAAACACAATGGCTTTGCCTGCTGATTTCCCCCTCTTGGTTGGCAGAATCTTCATCAAACCATTTGAACATACATTCGAATTGTTTAACCCCATTCTATTTCAACAGAAATAGAACATAAAAAGGACTTTCTAAACATTCCACCGCACCTGGGTTCTGCCTGGATGGTCCAGTGTTTACGTCCAACCCACTGGCAGTGGCCCAGGCTGGGAGCTGACAGCCTCCCGGGCCCAGTCCTCAGGCTTAGGAGAGCTGCTCTTATCCCACACACAAAGGGGAGCTCCTGGCTGGCATCAGAGTTAGGGACCTCCAGGCGGGGCTGGCCTTGGAGAAGTAGCCAGGAGTGGGGCTGCAGCTGCGAATCGGGGGATTCTGAAGTCAAGTTCAGGCCTGGTTTGACTCCTGCTTCCACCTCTTGTAAGTTACATGACGTGTAAGTTACCTACCTTCAGATTCCTCAGGGCAAAGCCGGGTAAACACAGCACCTGCTCTGCGGAAATGTGTGTTATATACAATAATGCAGGTCCAGTGAGCTTGGCACACTGTGCTAAGTAAATAATGTTGGCTATTGTTCAATTAAGTAAGCTCCCAGAATCACAGAACGTCGTTGCTGATGGGCCCATAAGATCATAGTCTCGTTCTCTCAAATAACCAGAGGTCTTGCTTTGCTGGCTTGAATGAAAATAATGAACTATTATTTAAGGTCCAAGTAAGTGACTCCAAGCTCCCAAGATACTACTTACTAGACTGTCCTCCCTGGAACTCCTCCCACAGCCAGTCTAGACACCCCTGGGTGCTGCCCATGACTGGGCCAGTCATGGTTACTTCACCTCCTTGAGAAGAAACAAATGGACCTAAAAGGCCATTCTTCACTGTGGCAGCTGCTGACCAAGCCGGTGGCCTAGCAGTGTACCATGTCCACTCAGGAACTGCCCTAAGGGCAGGGGCCTTGTCTACCCAGGACGTCCCAGGCCACTGAGGCCTGCCTCCCATGCCACAGCTGTTTCTCAGGGCTCAGGATGGGGGCCAGTACTTCTCTGCAGGGTTTTCATCAGCCTAGGCCCTGCCTGGGCACCATGGCCACGGTGTTTTAGAGACTGAGCTCTTTGAACTTATGTGCACACAGTGGGTCACAATCTTGGCCCTGGTTAGCCTGGGCCATTTCTCCCCACAGCTCAGGAGAAGCTCCAAGGGCTCTTGGCATCACCCTGAAGCTGGAGGCTGCCCCTCACCTCGGCTGCCAGCAAAAACAACATGGTGGCCCAGTGACGCATCGAGCCTCCCTTGCCTGGCCAGGATCAACTCACCCCCACAGCCGGAGCTGCTCACTGCCTTCCCCATGCCTCCAAGTCCAGTTCCCGAAGCCCCAGAGCAAGTCCTTCGTCTCCCAGGCCCAAGGGCCACCTCATTTCCTGCCCTGAATTCCTCTGCCTAGTGGGGCCTCCCATTTCCTTCAGGAGACACCACCCTCCTGTTGCCCTCGGGTGTATTCAGATGAGAAAACTGACGCCTGAGAGAGGACAGGTGACTGTGCCAAGTACTTGCAGCTAGTCTGTGGGTGAGGCCACATGTCCTGACGCCCAGTTTAGAGCTCTTTCCCCAAAGCATAGTGGGCCCAGGTTGGAATGGGGACATTGGGGGGAATAGCTAGGGGCCAAGGGTCAGGGGTCGGTGGGTTAAGTCAGGGCACGGAGGAGAGCTGTGTGGGCGGCTGAGTCTGCAAGTGGTGGAGGCGAGTGAGGTCCCTCCCAGGCCCGCTGGATGCTGGGTTTTCATTTTTAGTAGGAACTTCCCTCACGAGCTGTGCAATTAGGTGCTCAATGAATCAGAAACCCTTTTCTGAGGATTAGAAGGAAGTACCCAGTGCTGCCCATGGTTTTAGGCTATTTAAAAACAAAACCCAAAGCCAGAAAGTCTGGGGAGTGTGAATTCTGCTCATTTGTATGTGAGCTGCCATTAATTGGTAGATTCCCTTTTTGGGGCCCTAACTAGGTGCACATTAAATTAAATTAACTAATTAGCGCAAATGTCTATAACTACTCTCAGGACAATTACTCAAGAAAGGAGCGATGAGAGCCTAGCGACTTTAAACTCAGGCTCTTCTTTTCCTAGTCAGCTGCAGAAGCACAAAGACAAACACTAAGGCAGCAGCGCCGTCCCAGAAGCCCCCATGCAGGTGGATGGAGTCGATGCGGGGTGGTCAGAAGCTAGAGTCCCTATTAGTCCAGACCCTGGTAAGACCTGAGCTCTGCCTGCCGGAAAACCTTGGACCCTTTTCCCCCAGGGTACTCTTTCCTTATTGAAACCGGGTGCAGTGTCGCACACCTGGCATCGAGGTGCTCCGGTGCAGGTGAGTGATGGCAGACTTAACTCCGCCCTGGAGTGTCTCGGGGTGTCATTACAGACCCTTAGAGAAGAAATCTAGAGAAGGGAGCTATTGCTGTAGGTGCTGGCTCCTCCCTCCGCCCTAAGGTGGTGAATCTCAAATTGCGGCATCTTGTTAGAAAGGTAAGTTCTCAGCCCCACCCAGACCTGCAGACTCAGGACTCTGAGGGTGGGGCCCAGCAGGCAGCTGTGTCTAACAAGTGCTCCAGGCGACTCTGACTCAGGCTCAAGTGTAAGAATCTCTGCCCTGAGGCATCCCGGGGCTATAGCAGTTTTGTGGCTGAGGGTGAGGACTCTGCATAAACAAACCTGCACCCCAGTTCTGGCTTAGCTGTGGGAGAGTAGGGGTGAGGCCCCAGGGCACAGGTGGGAAGGAGGCCGAGCAGGCAGCCAGCACCTGACAGCGAGGCCACCTTATAATTTTGCTCCCTGGCCGCCTGCCTGCCTCACCCTAGTCCCAGCTCTGTCTTCCTGCTGGGGAGGTGTGTGACCTTGGACCCTGCACAGCTGAGGTCTGGGGACTGGGCCTGGGAATGTGCATCTTAAGAGCTCCCCAGTTACGCTGCTGGTCAGTCAAACTTGGGGGTTACTGGTTTAACCTCTCTGAGCCTCAGTTTTCTGACCTGTAAAAGGGAGTAATAGTCTCTATCCCAGGGAGTTGTTTGGGGATTAAGTAAGCTAATGCACGTGTAGCCCTTAGCAGCCCCCACCATGACAGTGAGGGAGGGGTGCCCTGGGTTGTGGTGTGGGGCTGCTCAAAGGACCCAGGGTCACCCCAGCATGTCTGTGATCTCAATCTACTTTGCTTTTCAGCCTGTGGGGGGCTGTGTGAGCCCTTCCTTCCGGGAGGCGATAGGCTGTGGGGTGGTCTGGACACTCTAGAAGAGGAGCTTGGAGTTGTTCCGCCCAGTGACATTCTGCAGGGGGGAAAGTCAATATGAAAGGGGAAAGAGAGCAGGTGTTTGTGGCATACTAAGTACAGATGTGCTTGTGCTCGTTGTCTCATTGAATTCCGATAATAACCTACAAGGCAGGTATGGTTGTTTATTACCATTGTCCACATTTTACAGATGAAGAGACTGAGGGTCAGAGAGTTTCACCTGCTCTAAAGCCCAGGTTCTTTGCCTTACCATGGTGGTGTTCAAATTGTGTTCTGTGGAACCCAGGGCCTTTATGTCATTTCAGGGGTCACTGTGGGATGCAGGGAAGAGTTCCCAGGTCCAGCTTGGGCCTCCCACCCCCTCTTTAGCTAAAGCATAGATTTTAACTAGTTCAGGCCTTCAAATAAAATTCTGCTGGATTTTTCTGTATTTAAAAAATTTGAAAACTCACTGCTCTGTGTGATACATGTTCTGCCTGAAGTCTAGCCAATCCTGGACTCAGTGTCACAGGATCTGAACATGAGGTTCTTTGGGCCTCAGCTTTAACCGAGGAATTAATATGAAAGATATGTGACATCTAAGTGATCATGAGACAGAATTTCCATACACCTTGAATTTTAAAAGGAAATGTTAAAGAACCGGTTTCACATCTTTTGGACTCCCAGGCAGATCAGAAATGGAAAAAGGAAGTTGAATGTGGGGAGGGAGAATGATTTGCAGAGAGATTTCCTTGGAGAGACCTGTTGCCTCGCGGAATCCCCCAGCCCGCCCCACGCGGGGAGGAGGGGAGGTGCTCTCTACTGGACCTCAGCCCAGTGGGCGAGGGGCTACGTAGCTGCAAAACAGATCACCTGCTTCCCTCACCTGGTGCCGATGGGAACAGCGCTGTGGAGCGGCGAGGGGAGGAGATTGGGTTGAGGAAAGAAACTGATAGTAACCCCTTTCACAGAGACAGCACAGCCAATCACGAGTATTTCATACGAAGACCGAAGAGTGACTCATATAACTATTGAATTGAAACTGTCTTTTCTGACTTAAAGTGGCCGAGAGGATCTCTATGACCCGAAGGTGAGCAGGAGAAATCATGAGGCCTGCCGAGTGTTCAGCAGAAGGAAAGCTTCCCCCATGAAGAAAGTTTAAAAGGGCAGCGGGAGACAAAAACTAGTGTGACGTGGTCACAAACCATGCTTGTTCATGACACAGATACAATCAAGGAATGGCGCCCCAGCAAGTTGTGGACCCAGGCCTGGGCATCGCCTCCCCACGGCTGCAATGCCACCACCACCCAGCTGTCCGAAGGCCACGGTGTGAAGCAGGCGCCACACTAAGTGCCACGTGGGCTATTTGTTCCTATGACCTTTCTTTGCTGGGCGGAGGAAGCCTCACCAGAAAGTTCACCCAGATCCCGGGGAAAGCTTCAGAGGTGGAAAGGATTTTCATTTCCCTGCAGGGCTCCCTGTCAATCAGATGGAGACCATCTCCAGCCCTTGGGTGTCAGGTCTGGAAATGACGACACACCTCCATCACAGACACATTCTTGGGCATCTGCACCCACAGGCCAGGATCTTCGTATTGCCTGGATTCCTGGGCTGCTGTGTTGACGGCTGAGGTTGCAGGGTCAAGCAGATCGGGGGTAGCTGGCAGTCAGGAGATGCCAGATACATTAATAAAATACAACCCAAAATTTCCACATCTAGTCAGGAGAGCAGAATCTCTTGGCGGGGAGAGGGCAGCTGGACCATGTGGCCCTAGCTTGGAGCTGGGGCCTTGCCCTCTACCTGGGAGTCTCTCTTCAGCTACCCCTGCCTCCCACTCACTGCTTCCTTGTTCATCGCCTGTCCCAAGGGTGAATAGATAACACTTCTCTTATGATCTGGACACTGAGACGAGGACAGCCCACTCAAGCAAGGTTTCGTCAAAAGCTGAAGACGTACAGATGAGAAATGAACACAAGGAGTGATAGGGAATTGGCAATCTGGCTCATGAGGCAGGGCTTGCTTTGTGACTCTGTCCAGAGGACCCTCTCTCTCATCTGGACCTCCAGATGCACAGGTGACACCGCCTTGGTGCCCTCTAACAAGGAAGTCCAACATCAGGACAATGAGGTTGGTAGAAAGAAGTGGAGTCTCCACTCTGGCCTGCCTGAGGCCTCATTTAATGATCTGGTGAAGGCCTCCTTCTTAGGGAAGCACCTCCTCTTCCCAGGGGGGATTCGCCCCAGGAATGACATAATTTCCGGGAAGTCCCAGACGTTGGGCTGTCCCTGTCCCCACCCCAAGGATTTCTGGATGGGGTTCTGTGGTATAATATAAAACATATTTAGTCTTTGCCCAGGTTCCTACCTCAGAGCATCTAAAATCCTTGGAATTTCCTGAGTGATAGGAGTGTCTTTTGTTATTCATAATGAGCCCCTTTAAACAATTTAAAAAAAAAAATTTTTTTTAGAGACAGGGTCTTGCTGTGTTGCACAGGATGGTCTCAAACTCCTGGTCTCAAACTCCTGGTCTCAAGCAGTCCTCCCACCTCAGCCTCCCAAAGCCTTGGGATTACAGGCATGAGCCACCATGCCTGGTCAATGAGCCCCTTTTGATCACACCCAGGGCCTGCGCTCACTCTAGGAGTCTTGTTCATGAAGATTGTAACCTCTAATTTCAGGAGAATACATCTTTTCCCAGATGATTGTGAGCCTTCCATCCTACCTTAAACACGTATGGAGGGCCCTGCCCAGCCCTAAATCCAGCCAGAGGATTTATACACCACCACCCCTCCCTTTACAGCTGCTTTAACCAACCCTGGGCTTTTCAAACCCAAAGTCCTAGCCAGAGAAAAGGCCAGCTGCATACGGACTGAGCTCACAGGATAAATGACTCAACGTGCAGAAGTTCTCAGAGCACGCTTGCTGTCCCAGGGAGCCTGCACCAAGCAGGGGCGTTCAAACCTCTCATTTAGAGCCTTGTTATTTTAGCGAGGTTGACCCTGCCAAGTGTCTACCACCAAGCGTGCTCTCCCAGGACTCCAGGTAAGTCATGAGCAACCATGAATGCTAGAGCATAAAAGATCTTGCTTGATCCCTCAGCTCTTGTCCAATGTGGTTGCCCCTGATGTTTGTACCAGTGTAGAACAGTGGCTTTCTCTACTGTCTGTGCAGGAAATCCTACTTATAAACGTTCTCAAGCTAGTGTCAACTTTTTAAAAAACACCTGTCAACCAAAGCCTAGGTAGACCCTCTTCTCCGTATGTTAGAAGAATATATGATGTTCTATTCCAAGACATCTAATATTGGAAAGGAGCAGTTGGCTCTTCTAGACTCGGGGAGTACTGGCCCAACATCAGGTTGAAATAACGGCGCGTCTGTGGAGGGGGGGCATCGGGCGGGAGGTCCGAGATGGCTTGCCAAGAGATACTCAAATAGGATAAACACAGCTCATCCTCCTGGAGCACCAATTTTGTTAGAAGTTTGAAAGGGGAAAACACGTTTTTATCTATAAACACATTATGAAACAGACTGTAAAATTCACATGGGTTTTAAATATAAATTGCAAATTTTCAAAGAAATTTTTAGCTTACAGCTGGCCTTTTTGGGCTACAACCTCTTCTCGCCCGCCCCCAGCTTGTGTTCATGAGAGGTGCTTTCGTGGGGAGGCTGGAGCAGCAGGGGGTGTGAATTGCCTGTGGGAGGTGGAGCCCCACGGCTGAACTGTGTGGCCAGAAGATGGTACCCAGACCCCACCTTTCAGCGGGGTTGCATAAACACCTCCCCCTGGTTACGAGCTGATGCATCACTGTGCGCTTCGATGGCAAGTTCATAGAGAGGCATCCAGGTGAGTGGGTTTAACAGGCTTTCTTCATCAATTGTTTAAAGACAGTCCTTAGTGTCCCTCGATACCCTTTACATGAGGAGTCACATAATAAATTCCTGCTTAATTTGAGATCCCAGATAAAGCTGCCTCCGCAGAAGAATTACTTAGAATTCTTTGTCTTATCGGACAATGAAAATTATGTAACTTATTGTGTTTCTTTCTGCTTCATTGCCAGACATCTTAGAAGCAAATTTCCCAGTCTTTTAATATGTTCAGCTCTGGTGCCAGAAAATGCCTGTCCCTTCTGCCACCTTCAGCTGGACTCTGAGCTGTCCCATCCCTGTACATCAACTCCCGTGCTGTGTCGTGAGCAGCCAGCTCAGGAAGCAAGCACGGCACACGTTTTCGTGTAAATATTTTTCAATCAACTTTTAAAAGAATGTGATTACATTTACAACCAAAATTCAGATATAAGACCAAAAACTACTAATAGACTCGAAGACAAGTCAAGCATTAAACAGGAACAGCTGATTGATGTTTCTTTAAGAAAGGAAAATCTCTAGTAAGCTTACACTGTTTCGCTATTATAAAAAATGCTGCAGTGAGTACCCGTGTGCATAATTTTCTGATGAGTTCTTTAGGATGAATTTCTAAAAGTGGAATTATTGCCCATATGTTATGACTATTTTCAGGGGTAAATTAATTTTATATGTCTGTTAAGATACTGTGGATCCCAAGAGAGGCAGTGTTAGCACAGTGGCTGAGAGCGTGGACTCTGGACTGCCTGGGTCCGAGCTCTGGTTCCACTACTGAGTAGAATTCAAAGCAGGCTGTCTGTCTCCAATTTATATCAGGAGCTAATGGTAAGTACAATAGTCTACTCAGCAAAAAATAAAATAGACAAGAAAGAGCAAGGGAACATAAAAACTAGAAAGCCTAAAACAAAATGAAAGACGCACATGCAAATAAAACCATCATAAAAATAAATGTAGATAAGTTAAACTTGCCTAGTAAAAGACAATGATTCTCAAATTGGGTCAGAAGCCAAATGAGAGACTGAATGCTTCCTCATCTTCAGTTAGCTGCCTCTTCACCATGAGATCTGGTCACCACACCAAACTTACCACTGTCACTGGTCTTGTCACCATGACCAAGGTCATACAGGTGGTCACTAAATCCAGTGGAGTCTTTTCATCCCTTGTCTTTTGTAGCCTCTTGGAAATATCTGATGCTGTTAGCCAAGCCCTTCCTCTTGACACAAGCTCTTCCCCTGGCTTCTGTAAATCTGCTTTTTCTCTGGTTTCTCTTCCTACCTCTTTGGCTACTTCTACAAGTCTTTTCCCTTTGCCCATGCCTTCAGTGGTGGCGCTCTTCCTCAGGGTTCCGCCCTCGGGGCTTTCTCTTCTACCTCTATACATTCTTTCTGCAAGATCTCAACCATTCTCAAAGTTTCAATTATAACCTGTATACCAGTGGATCCCAAGTCTAGAATTCCAGTCCAGACTTTTCTCCTGAGTTCTAGATCTGTATATTTAACCGCATAATGGATATTTCCATTTAGCAGTTTTGAAGGAACCTCAGACTCAACCAACCAAACTCATAATTTCTCCCATATCTTTCTTCTGTTGCTCGTAAATGGCACCACCTGGTTTGCTAAAGTTGGAAACCAGGAAGCCAGGGCTTTGACTCCCTCTTCCCTACCACCCACACCAAATGAATCAGCCTCTCCTAAATGTACTTTTCAAGTCCATTTGCTTCTTTGCATCCTCACTGCCAATACCCTACAGTAGCCCACCCGCCTTCTTGCCTGGGCTTTTGAATCACTTCCTAAATGGCGTCCTCACCTTTAATCATGATAGGCTACAACGCAATGTCCATTGTGCTCCCGAGTTCTTCTGTAGCAAAACATTTGACCGTGACACTCCGGTGCTTCAAAGTCTTCAGTGGCAAGGCCCTTTGCGAGCTGCCACTGAATTTCTTTCATCTCGAGTGTGCCTTGCTCTCATTCAGGTCTCTGAACATGCTGTTCTCGCTCCTTAAAATACTGTTTTGCTTTTCTTTTCTTAGCTTAACTCCTCTCATTTTCAGGTCTCAGATTAAATGCCACTTTCTTAGGTGAGGTTTCCTGGCCATGTGCTGCCTTAATACCATATATTTCTTTTTTCTACTCATTTTTTCTACCACAAAAATATTGGAATTTCATACTTAATTGTCTTATTACCCTGTTGGACCACAAGGTCCATGAAGATGGGAACTGGATCCATTTTCTCACCACCATGTACCACAGCACCAAGCGCTGTGCCTGGTAATCGTTAGGTGCTCAATGGTTATTGAATTCATGGGCAGATATACAAAGATGTGCCCTTTTCCTATTGCTCATAATGGCCAAAAAAAAAAAAAAATCTAGAAAATACTTAATTTTGGGCAGGGCATGGTGGCTCACGCCTGTAATCCTAGCACTCTGGGAGGCCGAGGCAAGAGGATCGCTTGAGCTGAGGAGTTTGAGACCAGCCTGAGCAAGAGTGAGGCCCCCTCTCTACTAAAAATAGAAAGAAATTAGCTGGACAACTAAAAATAGAAAAAATTAGCCAGGCATGGTGGCACGTGTCTGTAGTCCCAGCTACTTGGGAGGCTGAGGCAGGAGGATTGCTTAGGCCCAGGAGTTTGAGGCTGCTGTGAGCTAGGCTGACACCACGGCACTCTAGCCCAGGCAACAGAGAAAGACTCTGTCTCAAAAAAAACAAAAAACAAAAACCTAATTCCCAACATGAAGAGATAAGTTAAATGAAGTGTGACTTTTCATATGTTGAATTACCCAGCCGTAGGAATACCAGGGGAAAAGACAGTTAATGACATGTGGAAAGATGTCTCCCGTCCATTATTCATATCAGTGTTGTATATGTAGAGTTTGATTACATATTTTTGTCCTTAGAATTCTTCATCTCATCCATCCACCCTTCTATTTACTTTATTCTTTTTCTTCTCTGCTTGTTTTCATCATATGGCTGACTGCTCATGTTTTATGAAAGACAGCTCTCCGTCCAGTCTTTTGAAGATGTTAAGCAATTTCCCAACATTTTCCTCTTGTATCCTGCAGTAGTCTGTATTTTCAGTAATTTTCCCCTTTTTCTTGTTCTTCAGGGAGGAAGGGATTTGTCCTTTTTCTTATTCAGTAGCATTTTTTCAGGGGCTCCATTTTTTTTCTCTTTTTTACTTACTTGGAATGAATGAAATGAAGTTTTCCAGCGTGGCCCCTCGCTGTCTGCTTGGGAGATAATAGCATCCTTTTCTTAGATCAACAGCTTGAGAGGAGGTTGGTGTGAATGGTTCCCAGTCAAATTCTGAGTTCTAGAGGACTCTAGTACAGCTTTGCTCACTGAAGTGACGTCTCCTTCAACACCTACTGCCTGGTTTTTTGATTCTGTGACCCCATATGGTATATAACAACTTTAATTCCTTTTCCATTAAAAGAAACCAGGGCTTCTAGGGGAGATGGCTGATTCTGGGTCTGGGTAGGAAATATACAAGATAAACCTGAACATCTTCTCATACCAGATAGTGAGGATTATGTATCAAAAAGATTCAGGAACCAGCCTGAAGGGCCAATGATGGATAATTTGAGCGTTAGTGGAGATAACTGGAATGGATCGAAACACATCAAATAATTAAATCCATGCATTCATGATTACCCCTCCCAAAACAAAAGCCCTAATTGGTTTATGTGGCAAGATGTTAGAAGCCAACTTATTATTTTGAAAATTGATAGATAAAGGTAAGAAATCAAGTATTTATGTTGACTTTCCGGTATGAACTGTATTGCTGGGAAACCACATATGGATTATGCAGAAGTTTCTCATTATAGAAGTATTACAGTTAATAAATGAAGGAAAGATAGAGTTAGAATCATTTTGCAACTGCTGATATATTAGTGGATCTAGGCTTTGATCATCAATAGCCACCATCATTACAAAAAGAGACGTGACCAGACATTAAGGGACTCCTGGTGTAAGAAAACAGCAACCCCTGTAAAGTGTCTTGCCAAAAAATATCTGACATTTTGAGCACCGACTGGATTTCTTGTAATATTAAGAAATTATGGGCTGGGTGTGGTGGCTCATACCTGTAATCATAGCACTTTGGGAGGCTGAGGTAAGAGGATCGCTTGAGGCCAGGAGTTCGAGACCAGCCTGAGCAACACAGTGAGACCCTGCCTATACAAAACAAAATTTCAAATTAGCTAGGTGTGGTGGTGCTTGCCTGTAGCCCCAGCTGCTTGGGAGGCTGAGGCAGGAGGATCGCTTGAGCCCAGGACTTTGAAGTTGCAGCGAGCTCTGATGACACCACGGCACTTCAGCCTGGGTGACAGAGCGAGACCCTATCTCAAAAAAAAAAAAAAAAAAAAAAAGAAAGAAACAAGATTGCCTATGAGTTGATAATTGCTGAATTGGGTGATGGGAACATACAGGCTCATTATACTATTCTGTGAATTTCATATAGCTGATATTCCCTATAATAAAAATCTTTTAAAATTACAATTATAAAAGATTCAATGAAATAAGCCCCAATCACTTAACTCCTCATTACAGGCCACCTTGTCCTTCCGGTACTTTGGAGTCCTCCAGGCACCCCATGACCTATGGTGGGATCGCACGCAACCGCAGATATATTCTTCAGTCAACACTTAAATTACCTTGAAAATCCTTAATATTTCCCATGAGAGAAGTAAATAAGGTATTGTGTATATGCCTTGTAGAGTGATTCCTGTGTACATTAGAAGATCTGATACCTTGGAATACCATCTCCACTTGTTTTCCTGCGTGCTGCTTTTTTTCCATTCTCTTCCTACCTTATCGCCCCCTTCTTCGCTGCTTTCCCACCATCCCCTGTTGCCTCTCAATGTTGGCGTGTCCTGGGCTTCAGTCCTGGACCCTGAGACCTCTCTTCTGCCTACCCCAACCTCCTAGCGAATTCGCTGAGTCTCAAGGCCTTAGGTGGTGTCCATAAACTGCCGAGTCCCATATTTATATCTCTAGCCCAGATTCAATCCCCGAACTCCGGATCGTTTATCTAATTGCTCACTTGACATGTGCATGTGGAATTCTAACAGTCTTTCAAATTAACGTATCTGAAACAGACTTCCTGATTTCCACGCCTTCCCTGACTTGCTCCTCCCCCGGTGTTTCTCTCTCCTGTAAATGGCACCACTTGCTCAGGCCAAAAACTTCAGAGTCGGCCTTAATGCCTCCTTGTCTCTCACATCCCATAGTCGATCTTTCTACCTTTAAAACAGACCCAGAATCCAATCACTTCTTACCACCTCCGCTGCTACCTTGCTGGTATGAGAGACCAGTGTTCTTTGCCTGAATGTTTTCAATCGTTTTCCAAGTCTCCTGAGCTTTCGTTGTTGCCCCCACTGAAAGTTACTTCTCAAATGGTCTTACATTGGATCGTGTTACCCTCTTCTCCAAATCTGCCCGTGCTGTCCCATCTCAGAGTAACATCCGAAGTCTTCAATGATTCACAAAGCCCTTCCACTTATTGTGCGTTAATGCCCCTGCTCCCACCAACTACCCCTCTGACCACGTCTTGCTGTTCTCTGCTTCCCTGCCTTTGCTCGGCCCCACCAACGGCACTGCTACTCCCTGACCGTGCCGAGAAGGCTCCCACCCCGAGATCGCTGTCCTCTTCACTCGTCTGCACCAATGGCACCTGATAACCCCCCACGGGGCCGTGCGCCTGCACCCACACATACGCACAGTTCGCGGCACTTCCTCTCCCATTCGCCGCCCCTTGTTTTTTTCTATAATACTTATCCTTTGCTATCCCATGCATTTCTTATTTATTTATTGCCTGTCTTCCCTATTGGAGCATAAACTCTCTAAGAATAGGAAATTTGTTTTGCTCACTGCTGTGTTCCTGCTACCTAATATAGGGCTTGGCACATAGACAGCCCCAAAATATTTATTGAATGGGTAAATCAGTGAAGGAAGGAATGAGAAGAAAGTCTAAATGCAGATGGGTAGGTACTAAACATTTAAGATACTCATTAGATCCCAGCAGTGCGAGGGGGGTAGGTAGGAATTAGGAAGTGTCCCTGCTTGCCTGTGGGTTTACGCTGCCATGTCATGATATGTTCGGACGCCGAGATCTCAACGAACAAGGGATCCTCAGTCCAACGACCCTGTGGACCTGAGTCTTACCAACAACCTCCTCAGTGAGGGAGGAAGAGGTGTCCTTCCTAGTTGAGCTTTGAGATGCCTGTGGCTTTTTGAGAACTCCAGAGTCAAGGGACCCACCTAAGATGTACCTGGACTCCTGTCCCACAGAAACTGAAATAATAAATGTGTGTTGTTTTAAGCCACTAAGTTTGGGGTAATTTGTTACGCACTACTAGTTAACCTATACAGAATTCGGTTTACTGACTGGACCATAAGTTCCTTGAAAGCAGTGACTGTTTACTCAGCACTTGTCAGATGAATATTTTTTAAGTGTCTGAATGACTTAGAGTTTTTAATCTTTCTCCGCGTCTGCATGTATTTTAGGGGGAAGTTGAGAAAAGCTGCATCAGGCGGCTGCTAAACAGATGCTACTTTAAATGTACTGTCTGTCTCTCAGCCTTGCCTCTCGTCCCTAATCTACCATCCCACTGCAGTGAACCTCCCAGGGGCTGCAATAATGTGGAACAGAGTGAAGTTTCCTAAACAAGCGATCACTTTCCACACATAGAATGCATATTTCCGAGCTGGGGAGAAGCAGGGAGAGAGTCATTATTATCAGTCACAATGGCCCCTTGATTAGAAATTTGAATGCTGCTCCTCTTAGAACATTAACCTGTAGTTAACAATCACAGATTATTGTTGGAGAGCAAGCTGCTCGAATCACAGGTTATTGTTGGAGATCAAGCCCTTCAACCGATGCTCGTCCCCAGAGGTGTGGTCCACAGGGAACAACCTTCCGCGTCTAAATAATGCATAGAGGGGACTTTTCTGGAGCCACTCATGCGGCTAGCACGCAGGTCACCAGCATCCAATCCCTCATTTTGAATCAGAGCCAGAGAATGTGATAAATACGAGAGATTCAACACGTCAACTTTTGGGTCCGAGCATCCGCTTTGTCCACGTGCACATGGACACAGGCAACACCTACCCTGAGACAGACTGCATTTCTTTCATCGGAAAGCTGACCAAGGCGCAAACTAAAAATTCCTTAATGCAGCTGCTTGGCTTTTATTACTGAAATTTATGTACTTCCCCAGCAGATGATTGCCAACAATGCCAGGGCTGGACAAGCCTGGTGCTAATTTTTTGAGGTAGCAAAAAAATGTGTTTTTTCCAAGCTGCCTTCTCTGAGGAAGAGAAGGGCTTGGTGATGCATCACCCAGCTGGGCAGCGCAGGGTGTTCTATTTTGGTAAAACTGGAACTATGCAAGGGTGTGGGGGTCGGCCTGGAGACCTGTGCAAAACAAACAGATTTGAGAGGGGTTCTCCCTGGAGGGGAGTGAGTTAGTTAGTGGGACTTTAGTACAGTGACTATCAGGGACTCCCTGGGTTCTGGGAGGCAGCTCTAGGTAGGGGACTTGGATGACGATGAGGGACTCTACCAATGAGACAGCTTAGGCTGGTAATTTAGGAGATCCAAGGCTTCTTATGGACTGACTTGTCTTTGTTCTAGCCATCCTGTTCCTCCCAAGGAGGAGGAAGATGTGAAGATGTCCATACGGCCTTCTGCTGGTGTCTATGCTCTTCCATAAAGCTCTGGGGAAACCAGAATGTGAAATAAATATTTTATTTATTTACTTTTTAAGTGATCTTGGTAGTCTCCGGCATTCTGTCTGGGACCTGATTATCATTTGATTCATTCATTCATTTATTCATCCACTGAATATGGTTTTTGAGCATCCACTTTGTGTCACGTTGTTCTGGGCTTTGGAGCTACAAGGGTGGGCAAGACCCATGAGGTTTGTGCCTTCATGGAGTTTACTTTCGTGCAGGGATGACTTGGGTCTAGCATCCTCCAAAGGGGTGTCTGCTGGCTCATCGGCTCCTGTGAGCAGTTATATTCCCATAGTTGGCATGGGTGCGATTGTCCCAGTCGACAGCCATTCTGGAACACAAAAAGCTGGAATCTGCACATCAAAAAGCCTCCAGAGAGGACTGCTCTCTCTTGCCTGGGACTTTCGAAGCTTTGGAGAAAGATGTTTTTGTCCAGGCAGAAGGAAGCTGCGTCTTGGCAAGGGGGCATCCAAGAGAAACTCAAAACACCTGAAAGTGATTTCAGCTTGAGCCTCAAATCCTGTTTTTGTCATTAGAGATGTAAAAACATCCCTCAACCTCCACCCCACGCTGAGCCCACCATCACAGTCGGGTCTTGTAGACCTGAGGCACAAGGCCCATTGAGGATCAAAACAACAGAGTACAAAGAATTTATCCGTTTGTTCCTGAATAACGTTTTGGAATATGATAGTATTATGAACCTTCTAGAAGCCAAGTAAACTGACTTGATCTGAAACAATGTCTGTGAGGAACATGGGTCCAATAGTGACTTTTAATCTTTCAAGAGCGTCTCACCCTTGGCTGTTCATTAGAATGACCCAGGGAATTTAAAAAATTATTCATGCCCAAACCCAATCCCAGCCCAGTTAAATCCATAGCTCCGAGTGTGGGGTCTGGGCAGTTACTTTTCTTTTGAAAGTTCCTGGTGACACTGAGGTGCAGCCGGGTGGGGAACCACTGTTCTAGATGGCTCTGGATTGGAGGCAGGCCTCTTCTTCCAGAGAGCAAAGGTAAGTTAAATAGGCCTCTGGTACTTTCAAGCTAACCAGTAAATGGGTCAATAGGTCTAAGTTTCAAAAGCAAATTTCCAAAGTTCAAGTCACTCTTCCTATGGCTAGAAACCTTTAAAACTGTAAAAGCAAACCTTTATTTCCAAAGCAGCTTTGAAGTTTGAAATTTAAAGCTGGCAGGCTATATCACTCTGCAGAAGGAATGTTTTAAATTCCTGGGGAGCATGTCAGAGTTTCAAAGGGTAATAATAATAGGTGAAAGCTGACTGATGTCTAGAGCCAAGCAGGCAGCAAGGCTTAGCAGGATTATAGTCACCAAAAATCTCTGGGCCCTTTCTGGGTCTTCTTCATAGAAACAGGCAATTATGGAGTTGGAAGGCCAACTTCCCACCCAGCAAAAGAATCCCTTCTGGAACATCTCTGCTAGAACAATTTAGGTAAAGAGGCACTTACCACTTTTCTAGAACAGTCTGCACCACTTTAGTTTAGCTGGATTAGTGTAAGAAAGGTGTCCTTTCTGCTGAGCTGAAAACAGCACGTGTCTCACCAGTCCCAGTTTGGCCCTATGCCAGCCTTGGAGCACCTATGACAGCGTGTCCACTCCACAGGTCCTCTCTTCTCTGGCCTGTGTCCTCAGTTTCTCTGGCCATTCTTGATGTAAGATGGTTTCCAGACTCCTCACCACCTGGGTATTCTCTTAAATCTGTCAGTGTGCTTCTTAAATATGACACCCAGAACCAGACACTGGGTATGAAATATCAGATGCACCAAGAAGCGTTGGGGCAAGATTCAGACACAGAAGCACCACAGGCCGGCTTCTCTGTAATTAGAAAGGGAGGCCAGCCCTGGCTGGGTCAGCGTGGGGACTCTGGCAGGGGCCGAGATGGACCTTGCAGAGGCACAAATCTCGGGGGACCGTAACCACATGGTCAGAAAAAGACGAACAAGGTTTAGTACCAATTCGTAACTAAGGATTAGGCACAAATGCGATCTTGTAATTTTAGTACAATTACTCCTTTTATTTTTGTTAGTACACATCTTGAAAATGCGTGATCTGCTCAGTGCGTAGTCTTTGTAGTATGGAAAAGGGGGAGATCATAGAAGAAAAATGAAAAGCAAGGTGGGAAAGTGTTCCCTGTGCACTGGGCAGGAAAAGCCCCACTGGCCACTCGGGGATGCTGGCTGAGAAGTCAGAGCCTCTGATGTCAAATAAACGTGATATGGGGGCACCAGGTGGTCCCCAGCCAAAAGCTAGCAGGATACTCTAGAGGGCAGGGCAGGACTGAGACCCGACAGTGGGTGTTAGTGTTGGTGCCCTGCTTCCCTGCCCAGAACATTGGGAAGCTCAGTGTTGTTAGGGAGCAGAGAGGAGGCAGAGGTAGTGCCCCAAATACATCCGTCAAAAGCCACTCCCCTCCCGGAAGGAAGAGGACAGCTGTCTTTGCCCTTGCACACCTGTTTTCGTCTTGTGCTAGAGAGTCGAGGCTATATAGAGTGCTCTAGAGAATGTCTTATCTGGAAAGAGACAAGCTCAGGGAGATTTCCAAGGGTAGCAGACCAGAGGCAGCGCTGCCCTTCAGAAGGTGAAGGCTGCTTAGAGAGCTGGCAGTCTGAAGGTGAGGATAAAAGCAGGCACACTGCTTCCTTGTGTTGGAGCCAGAAAGAGGAATTGTAACGAGAAGTGGTGTCATCATTCTGCTTGCTTGTCATTCTGCAGTTATCCTACTGGAACCTGGAGATTCTCCCCCAGAGTGAAGATGTCCTGTGTCTGACCAGCGGAATAGCCTTCTTTCAAAAGGAAGCTCAGGGGAGGCCAAGGTCTCGAGTGGTCACAGGGAGGGGACCATCTCACGGGACGCAGCCTTCTAGTGGCTGCAGCGATTAGCTAGCTCTTTTTTTTTTTTTTTTAATGTTTTTTATTTTTGAGACTGAGTCTCGCTCTGTTGCCTAGGCTACAGTGCTGTGGCGTCAGCCCAGCTCACAGCAACCTCACATTCCTGGGCTCAAGCGATCCTCCTGCCTCAGCCTCCCGAGTAGCTGGGACTACAGGCACATGCCACCATACCTGGCTAATTTTTTCTATTTTTAGTAGAGACGGGTTCTCGCTCTTGCTCAGGCTGCTCTCAAACTCCTCCCGCCTCGGCCTCCCGGAGTGCTAGGATTACAGGCGTGAGCCACCCCGCCTGCTAGCCACTAGCTCTTTATCATTTTGTTTGTTTAGTCCTCGGCACATCACCACACATGACAACTTAATAAAAGGCTTCCTGATTTTGTGGATGGCTGAGGGCTGAGAAGGCAACATCTGATCCGTGTTCTTCCTTCCAGTGTCACCACCTTCTCTGGAAATGATCTCCTGACATACAGAGGAGACCTGAGAAGCAAGGACACAAACTGAGGGTGGGAGGTAGGGGTGAGAGGAGGTTGTTTTGTTTTCTTTGTCTGAAATATCTGGATTTTTGAGCTCTCTGCCTGATATCTGAAATGATGTGACATTTCGGCGATTGGAAACAAATACAAAGGACTTCTCTAAATGGATATTTTCCTTTTAGTAAAAAAAAAACCCAACCTATTACTGATACTATTTTAAACTGGAGGACGTCAACATTAGCTGGAGCGGATCCTCACCACCTCCTCTCACAACTCAAACACCGACCTGGATGCTGCCTAGTGAAACCCACGACATTTCAGAAATTCCAGGGAACACCTCATTCTCATGTTTTAGAAAAGAAGGAAGCAGATTTGGAAATGAAATCTGTAGAAAGAGAATGTTGGCCTGCAAGGAATTGTACTACCTGAAGAGGAATTTAAGTGTTCTGAACATGTGCAACTATCCAAAGTCACGGAGTAGGAAATGCGTTCATTTATGCATTCAAGTGTTCATTTATTTAACAAATATTTATTGAGGGACAGTCCTGCGTCCACAGCATCTATTTGACTTTCTAGGTTAGGGGCAGCTCTGCCAGAGGGCTCTAACTCTTAGGGGAGAGATATTGCATATTCATTACTCTCCTCCCCAGGCGCAGGGGGGCCCCAGGCGGTCAGGCAGATGCAGCACCGCTGTTAGATTTCGTAAGCTCCAGCAGCCTGCACATTTGGAAGCACAGTCTATGGAGGCAGATGATCTCACCTACATGGCTGGGATTGGGGCCACCTGAACCCAGGCTTGCTAAACCTTCCTACTCTTCACACTAAAATGGCTCTGTATCTTTACTCATTGTCTTCTCCTTCTCTCTTGTTTCCAGAAGGATGCGTCCACGGCTAACTTCTCCAACCGCACCCTCAAGCCCTTCTCATTCCAGTGTCTTTGGAGCCTCACCCCATCAACTGTCCTCGACCTCTCCAGCATCAGGTCTCTCCCTTCCCTCTTGATTTTTCCTGCTCTCCACCAACATACCTACTTCCCTGCTCTCTTGTACAAAGCATTTCTGTTCTGCTACTCCCCAAACTACCATGAGTTTCTCTCTGTGTTTCCAGTGACCACCGGCCTTCTCAGATGGTACTTCTTTCCCTCTATTCACTGTGTCATCTCCCTGAAAACTCCTTAGGTCCACTCAATGCAACTGTAACTGCAAAGGGGACTGATGACCTCCGTAGTAAAGAGGCATCTTCTTCCTTTAGAAATAGAACCCATTGGCTTTAGCTGGGTACCGGACGACCCAGCTACAGACTGCATTTTCCAAGTTTCCTTGCAGCTAGATGTTGCCATGCATATAACTTCTGGGTCATCCCCTTGAAAGGAAGGGGCATGCTTTTCACTGGCTCTTTTCGCCTTCGCCCGGGCTAGACTGTGGAGGGATGCCAGGGACGGTCACTTTAGACCAGAGATGGAAACCTCATGCTGAAGATGGCAGAGCAAGAAGATAGAAGGAACGTGGGTCCCCATCAATGCGGCTCTTCCATATTAGCCCTAAACTGTTTATGCGGGACTGTTACAGGAGGGAAATACACTTCACACCGTTGCTTTGGTTTTTATTACCACAGCCAAATCTGTATCCTTATAGAATAACCTGTATCTTCATCAACACAAGCTTCAATTGCCAGTTGCAATGGCCGTTTCTCAGGCGCCCCTCCCTGATGTCCCTGCAACGCTGGAACTTACTGTGGATCACCTTCCTCCTCCTCCCGCTCTGCTGGTACTGCACAAGGCTGGCTCCTTCCCGCCCCTCTGGCCAGTCCTTCTTTGTCTGCTTCAGTGGCGTTCCCTGCTCCATCCCTCCTCTATCCACGGCCTTTCTCCTGGACTTCGTCCTCTGCAGTGCGTGCCCCTTTGGTAAGTGGATGCCAGTCATGCTCTCGGCCCTTTCTTCAGGTGGTGCTGCCATGCGCTGCTCCTGACACATGCAGACACCGCACAGCAGTGAGGCCTGAGGGTGAAGGAGCCCAGCTCAGCCACCCACTCACTGTGGGATCTTGGGCAAGTTACTTAACCCCTCTCTGCCTCAGTTTCCTCATCTATGAAAGGGGGATAATTCAAGTACTTATCTCAAAGGGTTGCAAAGATTAAATGAATTCATGCATATCCAGCATACAGAACAGAGCCTGGCACATGGGAAGTTGTATGCCAAGCGCTAGCTCTTGTTGTTGGCATTCACACCTGAGGATACAGGTCCCAGCCCCGACCATGGCTGGCCCAGACATTACCTCAGAGTCACAGCGACGTCACAGTGCTTTGGTGGCTAGAAATGAGATCAGATTTCTCCATCTGCCTGAATTCCTGATCTCCTCCCCGCTCTGGCAAATACAAGACAGTTTTACTCCCCTTTGTATCAATAACTTTTGCACACCAATCTCCAGTCCTGACCTTTCACTCAAGCCCCAAAGCCACCTCTTGAACAATCCATGGCCATGGCACCGCAAACCTATCCTTTGTGCCACTGGCAGAGCTGTCCGGATGGGTTCTGCTTGGTTAGTGGAATCACAGGCCTTGTACCAAGTGGCTGACCCAATGTGATAATTCCCAAATGCTACTGAGCATTTTCACTGGGAAGTTTCTCTTTCCTTCTTCTCAATCATTGTGGTATCAGACTTGTGTGGATTAGGAGGGGGACCCCTGATTTCAGAATCAGACTGATCCTAATTCATATCCAACTTACCCACTAGCATTGGGCAAATTACTAAACTATTCAGAGTCTCATAACATGCAATTCGCAGGTATGCTAGGGAAAATTAGACACATTTAGGTAATGCACATAGAGAACTTGGCACAAAGGAGGCATTCAATAAATATTTCTTCTCTTATGTTCAGTAATGTTTGTCCTGTTTACTTTTACTTATACTTTGCATTTATTTTCCTGTAAACCTTACCTGTGGGGCCAGAGGGTCTGAATTTGCTTGTGTCCCTTACCTGTAGGGAAAGCACACCTTAGTGGGTTTGGTAGCCAGTGCGACAACTGAAAAATATTGAAATTAAATGAATGAATTTATACCAGGCTGGTTCCAGCAATGAGTTTAAGAGACCTTTTAATAAAGACAAGCTTGCTTCCTACCCTAGCCATGCCGGGTCAAACAGCCCGGGCAGGCAGCTTTTCATCTGACTGTACACAGAGCCAGCCCAGAAGGAGCTTTGCTTTTTTGTTTTTTTACAGGGATTGTTCCTGAAAGGTAGGTCACTGCCATCTAGCTCTGGTCCTTTCTGCTTCTAAAGTCTCATGACTGATGCAGTGGTGGGGAAAATAAGTAGTTGCCTCTGAAAACAACCAAGCATAGATCTAAAAGAAATCAAATAGGTTCTTGTTCTCTCCCCAGATAAGCACTTGACTTCCTTAATAAAAATAAACTAGCTCCCCTAACATTGCCAGTGGAGGGAGCCTCCAAATATTGCATGGGATATATTTATCCTAAAAAACTATTTATTATTGATCTGAAATTCAAATGTAACTGGGTATCCTGTATCTTCTCTGGCAACAATAACTAGGAAGCAAGGGAAAGTGGTGGTGATGGGTTCCGTGTGGGAAGAGGGAGAGGAAAACGTGAACAGTGTGGGCAGGGCCAGTGCCCACTTGCAAAACAAACAGAATTTTTATGGACAGGCGATTTTAGTAAGTGAAGCAACATGCTCTTGCTGGGTTTGAGTCCAAGACTCCGAGCCGTCGAGGGATGGTGGGTTTTGCGTTCTTCCCTTTCCTGCTTTTGAGATCATGCCTGACGGAGGTCTCTAGCACCCCACTGTCCTCAGGGAGCGAGACTCTTCACGCTCCCCTGGATCTGTTTGTTCTTTGAAGAACAAGCGTTCAGAGAAATGGAACACTGAGGGGAAAAAGAAGAGATATGCAGTGAAATGCCGAAAGTATAACCTAATCTGGGCCAAATGTAGCCCACAGGATCCTAAAATGAGACACGTGGGCACCTCCAGCCTCTAATTACACAGGGAGGATGACGCAGATTGGCTGCAGCTTGGGTTGCTAGAGAGTACACAAAACCAGACGTTTCTCTTCTTATGGGAAAAGGGAAGCAGTCGCTTGGGAGGTGGTGGGGTGGAGAGAAGGCATGCATTTAATTCTTGTCAGTACGAACATGTTTATTTCTACCTACCTAATATAGTTTTTGTGAGATTTAAAGCACCCAAAATGGCCTGTATGAAATAAAATGAAATCAAAACAAAGGAGCTCAACATTGCTAATTATTAGGGAAAATGTGAATTAAAAGCACAATAAGATACCACTACCTACCTGCTAAAGTAGCTAAAATTAAAATACAAAACAAAAACCGACAGCACCAAGTGCTGACGAGGATTTGGATCAACAATGCAAAATGATAATCACTTTGGAAAATGGTGTGGCAGTTTCTTGCAAAGTTAAACACACACTTAGCATAGGACCCAGCAATCCCAATCCCAGTGAGTGAATAGCCCCAAAGTCCATCCACTGGTGAATGCATAAACAAAACTGTGATACATCCAAACAATGGAATATTACTTAAATGAAAAGGAACAAAGCCACTTGTACATAAAAAGACATGGATGAATCCCAATAGTATTATGTAAGTGCAAGAAGACAGACTCAAAGGCCAACATTCTTTATGACCATGTTTATGTGACATTTTGAAAAAGGCCAAAAACTATAGGGACAGAAAGCAGGTCAGTGGTTGCCTGTGGCTGGGAATGGATGGGGATTTTCTACAAAGGGGCATGAGGGAACTTTGGGAGGTGATGAGGTTGTTTGATATATTGATTGTGGTGTTGGTTACACAATTGTGTACATTTGTCAAAACTCATTTAACCAAAAAATTAAAAAGGATAAATTTTACTCCGTGTAAATTATACCTCAATAAATTTGACTTAAAAAAAAAACCTTAAGTTATTATTTTTTTTAAGATATTGCTATCAGGCTGGGCAAGGTGGCTCACACCTGTAATCCCAGCACTTTGGGAGGCAAAGGCCAGAGTATTGCTTGAGGCCAGGAGTTCAAAACCAGTCTGGACACCATCCTGAGAGCCCCATCCCTGCAAAAAATTTAAAAAATTAGCTGGTCTTGCTGGCATGCACCTGTAGTCTCAGCTACTTGGAAGGCTGAGGCAGGAGGATCACTTGAGCCTAGGAGTTCAAGGTCACAGTGAGCTATGATTGCACCACTGCACTCCAGCCTGGGTGACAGAGTGAGACCTTGTGTTAAAAAAACAAAAATAAAAGCAAAACAGAACAAAAATAAAAACAAAAACAAAAGATACTACTATTACCTATGTTAATGTGAACTAATGTTTACTGAGTAATATATGCCAGTCACTGTGGCACACTTTATATATTACGCATGTTTTATGTGATGATTTGAAATACGTATTAGATGATTATGTGTATCACATTATTTTATATACATATGTATAGACATTACAGCAATTACTAGATGAAGAAACTAAGGCTCAGACAGGCTAAGGAACTTGCTCAAGGTCATGGAGGTGGTGAGTAGCAGAGCTGGGATTGGAACCCAGGTCTGTCTGATTCCAGAGCCACCATAGCTTGCTGCCTTAGTTCAAGGCGTAAGCATAGAGAACTCATGTATCTCTTAGTCAGGGTTTCTCCACCTCAGCACTATTGACAAGTGGGGGCTGGATAATTTTTTGTTGTGGGGGACTGTCCTGTGCATTTAGGACGTTGAACAGCATCCCTGGCCTCTACCCACTAGATGCCAGTAGTGTCCCCCAGATATGACAACCAAAAACAGCTCCAGATATTGCCAAATGTACCTTGGGGGCAAAGTAGCTCCCTTCACCCATTAAAAACACTGAGATTTCATCAAAGACTACACAGACACCAAAAAAGATCCACATGGAACCACTAGGAATACCGAAGGCCCAGAGAAGAAATATGGCATATTTGGGTAGCTGGGGCACTGACTTAATTGCAGCATTTGGGTACTGGGTGAATCCCCAGCAGTTAATTAATTCCGCATAAAGCTCATGTGAAGAAATACATATGCACCTGACATAGAAACACAAAGATGAAATTATAACTTTTCATGACAAATGCCCATGTCAAAATGCATCTTTTTCTCTCTTATGCAGTCACCCTGGGAAGATCTATGCTTCTGCCAGAGGTGCCTCATCGCCCAGGACGGTGCTGGGGCTGCCCTTCGGAACTGCCTCTGCTTCAAATTCTCCACCTGTGGCAAGTCTTCATCCTCTTGGAAACAACCAGAAGTTACCAAGGATGGTGAGCTAAGTGGGCTATATAAACTAGGTGATTATGTTTTTTTCCTAAAAAACTGCACATAATAGGTACAGTTTATTCTATGATTATTGTATGTTCGGTGGTTTCTTTAAACAAATCATACAATAATAATACTAGCTACCAGTCACTCAGAGCTTGCTAAGTGCCTTGGAGTCTGCAATAGTCATCTCATTGAACCATAACTATATGACCTATCACCATATACAAAAAACTCCAAATGATCAACTATCTAAATGTAAGAGCTAAAGCTATAAAACTCTTAGAAGAAAACATAAGTGTAGATCTCTGTGACCTTGGATTTTTTTTTTTGTTAATGTGGTTATGTGTGTGTGTGTGTGTGTGTGCCTATTGTCATACACCTTGCTCTTTTATTTTACAATTTACTTTAGAGATTTTATATATATGTAAAATTATTATATAATATATATTGATTATATACATTATATAAAAATATATAAAATATATAATTATATGTATAAAATGCAAGCACGAGAGAAAGGAGTTCTTATTTCATAGTATGAACACAGCATAACTTATTTAACCGTTTCCCTTTGTCTTAGCTTGGGCTGCTACAACAAAGCACCACAGACTGGGAGGCTTATAAACAACAGAATTTATTTCTCGCAGTGTTGAAGGCTGGTGCAAACATGGTCAGGTTCTGGTGAGGGCCCTCTTCCAGCCTGCAGGCCTGCCAGTTTCTCACTGAATGCTCACGTGGTGGAAAGATACCAGACCAGCTGTCTGGCTTCGTCTTCTAAGGGCACTAATCCCATCCATGAGGGCTCCACTCTCAGGATCTAATCACCTCCCAAAGGCCCCATCTGCAGACGCCAGCACATTAGGGGTTAGATTTGGGGGGCACAACATTCAGTCCGTAACACCCTATTGGTGGATATTTCCTTCTGTCTATTCTGTAAATATTGTTTTGACATCCAGAGGTGCCTCCTTGCTGTTGCTACTCTTCACTCCACTACTCTCCACTTCTCATCCACTCTCACATTACTCCCCATGCAGGGGGACCTACTTAGCACATTTAGACCTAGATAATAGGGTCCTGTCCTAGATGTGCATGTTAATGATCCCTGCATATGAAAATGCACAAGTGTAAACCAGCGGAAGACCACCTGGGCACCTCTGTCACTCGGGATCCAGTACTCAGCACAGGTGCAGTGTGACCCATCACTTTGAACATGACTACACTAACCCCATTCAGGTCCCAGGAAAACACTTCTCCACATCTCTAGACCTATGTCTTCAAGGAAAAGGCAACTGCCTCCAAATTCCTGCTGCCGACAGTAGACAGATGCGGCATCGGAGCTGGGGGAGGATCTGCGCAAGGTAAGTATTTAGACAATCAACTTGTCTAAGTCTTCCTCTCTGACTGTGTGAGGATAATAGGTTATTGCATAACAAGGTACTTCCCAGGAATGCCGAACACCCGTTTCTTGCTTCTCTTCAACAGTTGTGCAGAATGGCTGAGGAACATTCTATAATATTACACAATATTATTATTATTAATTCTATATCATATTATTTAATATATCATAATATTTTACATTTTTATAATAATGTGTATATCTAGGCATAACATATGTGAAGGGATGTAAATAACCGATTTCTTACATTAGCAACAGACGGACTGTGGTAAATCGTCTGCGAAGACGGCTGCCAAGAATCCTTCCCTTCCCTGTCTCGTTCCTCTCCACTTGAATCTGGGCTCACCTATGACTTGTTTTGACGAACAGAATGTTGTAGAAGTCACTGTGCCAGTTCAGGGGGTAGGCCTTGAGCCTGGCAGCTTCTGCTTTCCTTCTCTTGGGATCCAGCCACCATGTAAGGAGGGCACCATTGCTCAGACTCCTGAATGATGGGGAACCATGTGGAAAGAGAGCTTCTAACCTCCTGGTCATCCTACAAAGGCCCCAGACATCTGGACGAGGTCACCTTGGACCCTGCAGCTCCAGCTGAGTCACCACATGACTGCAGTCTCACGAACGAGCCCAGGAAAGACTATAAGATCACCAGCTAATCCACAGAAAGGTGGAAAACAATAGATTGTTATTTTAAGCCACTAAGTTTTACAGTGATTTGTTATGTGGCAAAAGGTAATGAAAACATGAATGTTACTAGAGTTTCTAAGGTTTTGCCTTTGTAAAAATATTCAATAAGATTTAAATTGTCAAAAAATTAAAAATTTCAACTTTAAGGCCAGTTGGGATGGCTCATGCCTGTAATCCCAACACCCTGGGAGGCCAAGACAGGAGGACTGCTTGAGGCCATGAGTTTGAAACCAGCCTAGGCAACACAGCGAGACCCTGTCACTACAAAATTTTTTTAAAAAATTAGCTGGGCATGGTGGTATGTGCCAATAGTCCCAGCTACTCAGGAGGCTGAGGCAGGAGGATCACTCTGGGTGCAGGAATTCAAGGTTACAACGAGCTGTGATCGTGTTACTGCACTCCAGTCTGGGCGACAGAGCAAGACCCTGTCTCTAAAAATAGAAAAGAAAGAAAAGCATCGTAGACCCCCTGCCATGCCGCTACTTCCGCAGATTGACCTGCATTCGCGCCCATCCTCTCTTCCTACCCCTTTGCCTAATACTTCCATTTTTTCAGGCCTACTACTTTTTAAAAACTGTCTTTAATCTCTTCCTTTCTATTCATACCTACCCAATAACTTTTAAATGCATTCAAATCTCTTCCAAATCTTAAAAAACCCACAATCTGGCTTTGACCCCATTCCGTCCTGCAGCCACCCTATCCCCATCCTTCCCTTCACATCTAAGCATCTGGACAGTCTTGTCTGTGCCCACTGTCTCCGCTCCTTCCATTCTGACTCACTCTTCAGTCCATCACGGTGTGGCTTTTGCCTCCACACTCTCCTAAGCCAGCTCTTTCCGAAATAACTAATGGCTGCTTCTCATTGCCAAATCTCCTGGACGCTTGGCCACTCCGACTTTCCACGCTGCCAACATGGCTTCTGGGGGAGGCGGTTTCAAAAATGACTCCCAGTGATCCCCACCTCCTGGTGTTCACATCCTTTTGTAATCCCTTCCCCTTGTGTGGGCTATATCTGGTAATTTGCTGCTAATGAACAGAATAAGACAAAAGCGATGATGGCATAGCACTTCCAGGATGAGGTTATAGAGGCCTTGCTTGCGCTCTTTCTCTGACTCTTCTTGCATGTTTGCCCTGATGAAGCCAGCTCTCATGCTGGGAGGTGCCCTACCGAGAGAGCCACTGGACAAGGATCTGAGGCCCTCAGTCCCTCCCATAGACCTCAGAAACTGAATCCTGCCAACCACTGGAACAGTGGCCGGCAGTTTGGAAAAGGATCACTTTCCAGTCAAGCCTACAGATGAGACCACAGCCTTGGCCAATACCTTGATCACAGGCTTGTAAGAGACCCTAAAAGAGAGGACGCAGCTCAGCAGCACAGGATCCTGGACCCACAGAAAGAGTGTGTGGGAACAAGAAAGGTATTTGGTTTTTGTCCCTGGTTCCTGGCACAGAGTTCCTAAAGCCCTTGGGATTTCCTGATAGAAGTGTCTTTTGTTATTCATGATGAGCCCCTTTCTGATCACACTGGAGTTTATGCTAATGTGGTAACTTGCCCCTAGATAGCCTCCTGGTGGGGCTGGTCACCAGAAAGACCAAGTTATTAATAACACAGGGTTGAAACTTTCAGTTTTACGTACTGATCTCTTGGAAGGGGCTAGAGATTAAGCTCTATAAAAACTCTTGCATGGAAGTTTGATGAGCTTCTGAGTTGGTGAACAAATTCACATGCCAGGAGGATATTGGACCCAAACTCCATGAGGACAGAAGCTCCTACACTTGAGGCCCTCCCAGACCTCACCTATGTATCTCTTTATCTGGCTGTTCATCTGTGTCCTTTATAATGTCCTTTATAATAATATAATATAATGTCCTTTATAATGTCCTTTATAATAAACCAGTAAACATAAGTCGTGTTTCCCTGAGTTCTGGGGCCATTTTAGCAGTTAGCACATGGAGGAGAGGGTTGTGGGAAATCCCAATTTATAGCTTGTGTACGGAAGTGGCGGACAGAAGTACAGGAGGCCCAGACTTGGGATTGGCATCAGAACTGGGGACAATCTTGTGGGATTGAGCCCTTAATTTGTGCGATCTGATCCTAAATCCACGTAAATACTGTGGGAATTGAAATGAATTGAAGGACTCCCAACTGGTGTCAGATAATTGGTTGGTGTCAAAAAAACCCTACACATCTGGTGTTAGAAATGTTCTGTGTGAGACTATAGAGAAACAGTATGTTTTACCAGATAGTGAGATAATGAATATGTTTTGTTTTAAGCCACTAAGTTTGGGGGTAATTTTTTAAAATTTATTTTTAATCGACACATAATAGTTATACATGTTTTTGGGGTTTGGGGTAATTTTTATACAGCAATAGATAATAAATATACCTTCTTCCTAAAACTACTTCCCCTTGGACTTCCACGACTGCTTTTCCACCTGACTCCCCACCCCTCTCTTTCCTTCATGGGCTGTTCTGCTTTTGCTATCTCTTAGTTCCTGCTGTTTCTTAAAGTTCTTCTGTGTGTCTCTACATACATTTTCTTGCCAGTGTCACTCATTTAAATGCCATCTTGATGCCAGTGACCCCCCAAATTTACATCTCTGGCTCTTTTTAGCACCAGATCCATATATTCAACTGCCTAAAGGGCATTCCAGCTGGACACTGGTCTCACAAGACACTGAGACTCAGCACATCAAAACTGAACTTGTCACTTCCCGTTACATCCTATAGCTTCCTGTGTTTCCTGCCTCAGTGAGCCACTATCACCCAGTTGCTCAAACTAGAAATCTGGGAGTCATCTATTTGTTTATTCAACAAAGACTTATCATGTACCCGCAGTGTGCCAAACAGTACTCTATGCTAAAGGAAAGTTATATTCCTGTGGGGAGAGAAACAATGAAGATAATAAATTATGTATCACGGTAGAGTGCCATATATATATTGCAATAAGTGACATGGGAAAAAAATTGAGCTGGCAGAGGAATGAACATCATGGAATGTGAGTTGTAGTATTAGATGGGGTGGTGATAATAGACCTCTCCAAAAAGGAGACAGTTGAGGGAAAAGAGGTTTATGCCACATGAGTATTTGGGAGAAGAGCATTTCAAGAAGAAGGGACAGTTTCAGATGTTTGGAGATTTGAGAAGCAGGAAGATGGCCAGTGTGGCTGGAACAGAGACAGACAGGGGGAGATTGTTAGAGATGAGGTCAGTGAGTTACCCAAGCCTAAGTCATGTAAAGCCTTATAGGCTATTGTAAAGATTCGAGCTTTCACTGAGTAAGATAGGCAGCTTTGGGAGGGTCTGGAGTGGAGATACCACATGATCACTCTGGTTACTATGTTTAGAGTAGGCTGTAGAGAACTCATTCCTCTTCTTTTTATCTCTTAGCCCCCAAATCTATTTTTCTCACTTAACCTTGTTTAACTTTTAAGTATATTTTGAACACATCCACTTGTCTTAATTTCTACTGCAACCCTCTAAGTCAAGCCAACAACATTCCTCATTCATTCATTCATTCATGTAATACTTATTGAGCAGCTACTATGTTTCAGGTACTATGCCTATTCTCAGTGCTTGGAACTGAGTGAAAAAAACAGCCTGCGTGGGGCCTATATTTCTGCCTTGGATATATTGCTTTTAAGAACTTGCCCTCTCTTGTCTTATGAATTTATTCGGTTAATTGCTCGTTGTATTCTCACCTCACCAAAGTGTAAACATTATCAGTTTTGGTTCACCAGCTATATTCTCAGTGCCTAAAACAGCGACTTTCACATAATATGTGCTCAATAAATACTAGTCGAATAAATGAACAAAATACTGCGCCAGTCTCCTAACTGGTCTATTTCCAGTGGCTTTTAAACTTTCCTTGACCTTGACCCACAGTGAGGAACACATTTACACTGTGACCCCGTGAAGACTCACATGCATGCACACATGCATGCAGACATACATACAAAGTTGAAAGTATTGTTAAGTGTGTTGCCATCTGATTACACGTGAAGCTGTCTGATATTATTTATTGTATTCTATTGTGTTTCCCTGAACAAATCCTGCCAGTTATAACTTTAAATTTGATTTCGGAATCCACCAACAGGAGTTGTCGGAAGTTTGACAAATACTGTCCTAATCTATTTTCCACAGTCAGAGTGTTCTTTCTAACTCGGAAGTCTTGTCATGTTATTTCCCTACACAAAACCTTTCGATGGCAATCTGTTGGCCTCAGGCAGTTTTGCCCAAGCATCAGTCACTCATGGTTGTTCATGTACAAATGAGGGCTGAATATTTTGTCTGTCAGTGGAATCACCTTTGTCACCCAGCCTCATCTTAAGCAATATGGGAAGTAATGTGTTGGACGTATGAAATATATATTTTTTCTAATGCATATTAAATCCATTACCGACCAAAACAAAAAAATGTTGTCTTGTGTACCCTCTAAAATCTTTTTACTTACCACTCAGCCACACTTTGGGGAAATCTGTTCTTGAGATAAAGTTCAGATGCCTCAACCTAGCCCGTGAGGCACTCTGGAGCTTGTTGTGCTTTCCACTGCAGTACCATTTTTTTTTTTTTTTAACCATTTCCTGCATGCATTCATTCCGAACGACTGGTAGGTCCCTGAATGCACTGAGCTCTCTTGGGCACAAACATTCTGCACGTACCATCTCCTTTCTCTGCTCAGAACTCCACCAGTACTACCTCCGTTCAGGTCTCAGCTTAAATGTCACCTTGGGGAAGCTGTCCCACGGCCCCTGCTCCCCGCCCCAGCACCCTGTGCTCACCCTTACGTTAGAGTGTATCACTCTGAAACGAAGCAACTTGTTCACGTTTTACTTCTCCAACTGACAACTGTAAGCTCCTTTTGGGGTAGAGTTGTATTTTATTTACCACAGGATTTCTAGTATTTGGTACAGTACCAGACATTTGGTAACAATGTGATGAATAAAAGAACAAATGTATGTATTTCTCAGTGGACTGAATATCCCTATTAGCACATGGCCTGACACGCACCAGGCATTCAAAACGTACTGTTGAGCGACTGAAAGAGACGAGGGCTGATCCTCACCCCAGCAACATTCTCTTTTTTAAAACAAGTTATTTGAAAGGTGGTCTCGAATTCCAATGTCTGCTCTTTGTGACATTATTCTCTCTGTGCAGGAAGTGGTCAGAAAGGAGGTCAAAATGTGGATCTGTGGCCTAAGAGACTTTTGGTCCCTCCATAAATAAGCCTGCTGTGACAGAAGACAGGATCTGCAGGGAATGCCCAGCACAGTGCGGATATATATCTGCACGTTTCTCTTGATGTATAGTAGCTGTAAAGTAAATAGTAGACATTTGAATTAATATTACAATCCATACTTCATATATATCAATGATGTCAGTACTATATATTCAGATTTTGATGCCCTCATCTCCCTTTTCTGAGTTTCTAGAATATAGCTTGTGATTTTTTTAAGACTGATATTAACAGTGTTTCTTACAGCAATGTGTGTAATAGAGATACACAATAAAAGTTTAACAGTAACTAAACTGTACTCAAAGACTTCTATTTTTCTTTTTTTCTAATAGTTCTACTATCTGGCATCTTGGGGAATGTGGTATTTGGGATAAACAGAGCTTCCAAATAACTGATGTTTAATCTTATGAACACCAAAACATTAAAAAATGAAAAGGACGGAGCTAGGTTGCTCATACCTGTAATCCTAGCACTTTAGGAGGCCAAGGCGGGAGGATCAGTTAAGGCCAGGAGTTCAAGACCAACCTGAGCATCATAGTGAGATCCCCGTCCCTACAAAAAATACAAATTAGCCAGGTGTGGTGGCACATGCCTGTAGTCCTAGCTACTTGGGAGGCTGAGCTGGGAGTGTGCCTTGAATCCAGGAGTTTAAGGTTACAGTGAGCCATGATGATGGCACTGCACTCCAGCCTGGGCCACAGAGTGAGACCCTGTCTTAAGCAACAACAACAACAAAGATAGAAACTTTCCCAATGTGCAGCAAACTTCCCTGGCTTTTTAAACAAAACACCCCAAATAGTACCAGTCCTTGCAGACTTGGGGCTCTTTTTATGGATATCAGTTATGTGGATGACATCCGTCCATGCCAGAGGTCTAAGGGAGGACATTTGCAGACTTAGATGACATGTAGTCTGAGTCTAGATGGGTAATGACTTTAGCAGTGATATTGAAACTTATTTTCTTACAAACAAAACCCCGAAACAGCTGATTTCTGAGCTGTCTCCCACCTCCCTGCTTTTTTTTTTTTTTTTTAAATAAGGGAAGAATGAAGCCTGTGTAGCTGCATTATCTTCTTTGGGAAAGTGTAAAATGATTGCCTCTGGAAACATCTATTGCAGAAAGAAAAGCTAAAGCAGCCTCCTCTCACCAGAAAGTTATCTACTTTATCACACATGCTATCATATCATTTATTACCACTGATGTAGATGACTTTCACCTGATTTTCAACTTGCTCTTCAACCTTACTGGTTCTTATCTTGTTCACAGAATGTGGAGGATTATTATGCAATCATTTCAAGATGTATGTGTATTAGAAAGGACTTGCCTCAAAGCTTATACATTTTTTAATTATCAGTTGACTCGTTTTTTTTCCCTTTTGTTGAGACAGAGTGTCACTCAATTGCCCTGGGTAGAGTGCAGTGATGTCATTGCAGCTCACCGCAAGCTCCAACTCTGGGCTGTAAGTGATCCTTCTACCTCAGCCTCCCGGGTAGCTGGGACTACAAGCTAGTGCTACAATGCCCGGCTGGGTTTTGTTGTTGTTTTGTGTATTTTTTTTTCTTTTTCTTTTTGGTAGAGATGGGGGGTCTCGCTCTTGCTCAGGCTGGTCTTGAATCCCTGAGCTCAAGCGATCCTCTTACCTCAGCCACCCAGAGTGCTAGGATTACAGGTGTGAGCCACGGCACCTGGCCACATTTTTTTAATACTTTCTCTCTCAAGAAAGTACTTAGAAAGTTCTGCAAAACGTTTGATATTTGAACAGAATTTCAAATAAAGTTTTTAAGTTTTTAGTTGTATAAACAAGGTGGAGAGTGTTGCTTTGGTATCAGAAAGATACATCAGTCCATACATAGACTGCATTAGAGAGGGAACCCAAAGCACCGTTGACATCTTTCTATGTTATCACAGCACATTATGCTGAAATTTTCTCACCTTTTATCTGTCTCCTCCATTAGTTTAGAGTTTCTCATGAACTTAGGCCACCTCTAAGTATTCTTTGAACCCTAACACTTCTGTTCTTATGGAGCTTTCTTCCTCGAGAAAGTGTGAAATGGTTTTCTTTATGAAAAATCAATTAGGGAATGAAAAGGTAAAACAGCCTTAACTCCAACACTTCCTTCTTGTGTCCTTGTATATCTTGACCTTTCCCTCATGTCTTCCCCTGTATCCCTCCAACCACAGTTATCTCACAGCAGGTGGACTTCAGTGCAACTCAGTACCTCTTCCACCCCTTTTGTGGTGCCTTTTGTAGTGCCTGGTGCCTGAGTTTTTAACAAATATTTAATTTAAAGTGAACGTTGGCAGGTAGGAAGATGACAATTTTGGTGGGGGGAGCTAATCCTTTTTCTCTGTGTTGACCTACACAATTGTTTAGTAACAGGGTAGTTTTAATATACTCTTATAAGTCTAGAATTCTGACATGCTTTTCAAGTTACATGAAGACAGTAAAAACAAGAAAGAAAATATTCATTTTTGGATTGTATTGCACTATCTAGTCAGGAAACAAGTGAAATCTTTGAAAGCTCTAGACCGATAAAAATTTCCAATTGCCATTTTTTTGTTATTATGATTATTTTTGTAGAGACAAGGTATAGTACTATGTTGCCCAGGCTGGTTTCAAACTCCTGGCCTCAAGTGATCCTCCTGCCTTGGCTTCCCAAAGTGCTAGGATTACAGGCGTGAGCCACCATGCTCGGCCTGGCCATTATCTCTATCTCACAGAAACCCACAGCTTTAAAATACGAGTAGTTAATTTGTCTTCATTCTGGTTAAACTTTAGGAAAGAAGAGGTAGGCAGTTGATTTATTGGTATTTTCTGGATAGAAAGTAGCAAGCATCCTTATAATAATAGACCAATTTCATCAGTTTTCTAAAAATATTCAAGTAAAGATTATGCTCAGAAATAAATTCTCTCAACAAGGGTACATATTTTTTCCTGCAGCTTAATTTTTTTCCTGGTGCCACCTAGCAATCATATATCCCTTTTATTCCTCATTGTAAACATTTGGAGATATTTTCCCACCTAACTCATATCTCCCATATTCTTTTATTTTATTTTTTGTTCTTATATAGTTTCTATCCTTTCCCTCACCCTACTCCACTTGTTAGAACTGACTTTTGTTCTCTGTTGAATTTTACTTTTAGGAAATTTCATTTAGTACCACCTTTAACTTCTTTTTAATAGTGATAATAACAACTATAACACCACATAGAACATTGAACTATGTGTCAGATATTATTCTAAATACTTTACATGTATTAACATTTAATTTTCTTAATAACTCTAAAAGGAAGGTGCTTTTCTTACCCCCATTTCTAGACGTGCACTAGACAGCACAGGGAGCTTAAATAACTAAGGTCACAAAGCTAGTAAATGGTAGGGTCTGGATTCAAACCTAGGAGGCTTTAGCCGCAGTCTGTGGACCTAATCACCAGACTAACCTTAGGCCCTAAGAAAGAGTATCCTCATAATGCTGTTTTATTTTATTTTTTCCTTGCCTGCTGATATCCTGGCCCAAGGCCTCATTTTCACTCATTCTTTTGTTCTTGCGTATCTCCACCTTTCACTGGTGTCTTCCCTTGTATTCCTCCAAGCTATAGTTATTTCACAGCTGATGAAATTCGGTGCAACCCAGTACCTCCCTTAGATGTTTCCGAGAGGCAGAGGGCTATTTGTTCTCTCAGACTCAAGAATTTATCTACACTCTATATCCTAAGTAGAGGAGAGTAGGCTATTCATTAGTTTTGGAATATATCAGTGATCTGGAATTGCCCTTCAGATCTGAAGCAGGAACTCAAGGGGAGGTGTCCCAGGAAAAGAGGGCCCTTAGGAACAGGAAAAGCCTTGTTTTTCTGGGTATGGTAGGAGTGACAAGATATAGATAGGCAGGCTCTTGTGTACCAGTCTCTGACAAGGCTGTGAATTTAGAGCTTTGCAAAAAGAAGAAGCCAAGTTTCTTGTCGCACCCCGCCCAGCCGGCTTTGTTTTTAAAGAGATGGAGGCTTGCTCTGTTGCCCAGATTGGAGTGCAGTAGTGTGATCATAGCTCACTATATTTTGAACCCCTGGGCTCAGGCGATCCTCCTGCCTCAGCTTCCTGAGTAGCTGGGACTACAGGTGTACACCACCACACCTAGCTAATTTTTAAATTTTTTTTATAGACGCAGCATCTTGCTATGTTGTCCAGGCTAGTCTCAAACTCCTGGCCTCAAGCGATCCTACCACCCCAGCCTCCCAAAGTGCTGGGATTTCAGGCATGAGCCACGACACCCAGCTAGAAGCTAGGTTTCTCCTTATGGTAGAACCAGCCTTGACAAATGGCTAGTGCTGCAGGCAGCCACATGCATGGGTAGGGAACATAGTACTTCCACATATTCCTGAGCTTGAGAATTCTAGAAAAAAGGAAGGAAAAAGAAGGTTACTACAGGAGGGTCTGAAGACCTGGTGAAGTCTTTGGGGGCAAGAGATGGAAGCATATTCCTCTCCTAAAGAAGCCAGAGGGCCAAGACCAGAAGAAGAACACATTCCAGAGCCAGAAGAGAGGAAAAAGGCCCTGGGAGACACTGCGAATCCCACCCATTGGAGCTGTGGGGCCCATTCTCTACAGGTCAGGCCACATCAGAGAAGATAAACTGGTGGCTGGGGCATGAGTCTGGCCCGTCACATATTTTATCTGATGTGCCTTTTTTTTTGCCTTTCTTTGTAAAGTTCACTGACATGCTTTTGTATTCTAAAAACATGGAATGAGTTACCAACATTTAGTATATGCGAGAGTTCACCCCAAAACTTGGATTACTGATTTCTCTTATTTCCTGATCTTTGCAGTCCCACTTGGAAACCATCAGTTGGAAGTGGCTGTGTCCTTTAGAGTGGATTGAGCTCTTCGGGGTTTTATATTTAGGTAAAAACATCAATCTCAAAAGATTACATGCAGTTGGGCGTGGTGGCTCACGCCTGTAATCTTAGCACTCTGGGAGGCTGAGGCAGGAGGATCGCTTGAGCTCAGGAATTCAAGACCGGTCTGAGCAAGAGCAAGACCCTGTCTCTACTAAAATAGAAAAATTAGCCAGATGTGTTGGTGTGTATCTGTAGTCCCAACTACTTGGGAGGCAGAGGCAGGAAGATGGCTTGAGCCCAGGAGTGTGACATTGCAGTGAGCTGTGATGATGCCTCTACACTCTACCCGGGGCAACAGAGAGAGACTTTGTTTCAAAAAAAGGTTACATGCCTTATGACTCCACTTATATATTTGAAATGACAAAACTATAGAGGTGGAGAACAGATTAGTGGTTACTGGAGGACAGGGACAGATTTTGGGGGAGTAGAGTGGGGAGGGGGATTTGTGAATACAAAAACGTAATATGAAGGAGTTCTTTTGTGGTGATGGAATAGTTCTATGCCTTGATTGAGGAGTGGTTACATGAATCCATATGTGGGATAAAGTTGCATTGAACCGCACACACATAGACACACACACACACACATAGAGAATAATGGTTAAAAAAAAATACTGAGTAAGTTCTGTAGTCTGGTTAACAGTAATGTACCATTGTCAGTTTCCTGGTGTTAGAAAGTTGTCAGAATCAAAATGGAGTCGCCAATGTTAAAAAAAACACACCCTGACAAACAGAGCTGGGGAAGGCTATGCAGATGGGTTCTCATGCTTCTATGCCTGATAACAAAAACTATCACAAAAGACTCTGCAAAAACCAGAACCTTGCACAAAAGGCATTGCAACCTTACACAAAAAATATTTCTACGAGGACAACCGCCCAGCAACTGCCTGTCCAACCTTGAACTGGAGTCACCCTTATTATTGATCTTTGTAGTCAAGGATAATAATTATCTTAGTAACAATTATGTGATCCTCCTCATTTTTTTCCTTTAAAAACCTTTGTCTTCCTTTACCTCTCCAAATATGCCCATAGTTTACTATGGCACTCATATTCCCACTGCAATGCTCTATTCCCAAATAAACATCATTTTCTTTCAGAGAGCCTCTCTGTTATTTAGGTTGACACGGTTTTGATGTTTTATTCGAGCTTTGTAAGATGTCACCATTGGGGGAAGCTGGGTGAAGGGTAAATGGAACTCTTTGTACTATTCTTGCTACTTCTTGTGAGTCTATGATCATTTCAAAACAAAAAGTTAAAAAACAAAAAGGAAAGGAAAGTAGGCTGAATGCCTAGGGCTGGTGTTTGGGGAAGTGAGCAGGAGGAGTGTGGAAAGGCAAACTGGGGCTGAGAAATGTTTCCAAAAGATTAACCTATAAGGGGCCTAAACTTGCTCCTCACCATTACTTCTGCTGTCACTACCACCATAGTGCTCTTTATTCAGCCGGTTTTAGACAGTTGTTTCTCTACTGCTTCTTAGTTATGGTGCTGAACTGAGAACTGGAGCTATTCCTAACGGCAACCAATCAAACCCACTGGGTGTAATCTCCAGGCCTTCAGCCCTTTTCAGTTATTAGTTTTCCCATTGCCTAATACAAAGTCTACTTCTTTGCTGCCAGAGGTGTTTTTTATTTTGACATCTGAATTTGATGCCATTGCAGGTGCTAGAAGTTGCCAGAAGGCTGCCCTCCAGATAATTGTCCCTTCCTGTAGCTTGTATCACTTTTTTGTTGCAATTAACGTTCAGAATATGCACCGTCATCTTATTAAAATTTATATTTTTTAACGGAGAAAGCACAGGGAGAGTTGATTGTGGAACTGTGGCTTATCCTTGCTCTTCTTAGTTACCTGTGTCTAAATTAAGCTGAACCTCTGGGTCTCAGCTATTTCTAAATAGGCATCACGATTTACTAAGGTTAATGCCTGGGGGAACATTAACTTTGCAGACACTAATCTAATTCAGTGTCATCACAAGTGCATAATGCGAGAGTTTGGAGTTTAGCCAAAAGCACTATTCAAATGAACATTCAGTTGGCAAGAGGTGGGAAGGTGGGTGTGGACAAGGGAAGGAGAACTGCAGAAATTGCTATATAGATATTTTAATGCCCTTTCTTTTTCCTCTCCCCTCAAAGGTTATATTTAAATATTGCAGAAGGCAGGTGCTAAAAAAAAAATCTTCAGATTATTGTGAAGAAATCGCAATGAAAAAGTGTTTCATCCCATAGCAAGTTTCTGATGCTCATAATCACTCAACATTCACCAAACATCTTTTGTGTTACATGGCTGACCTAGGGTGGGGACACACAGATGAGTAATTGCAAACCATTGCAGTATGTACAAGCACCTTAGGGCGCCTAATAAATGTTAGTTGAATGAAGGCACCATTAAGGAGGTCACAATTTGGCTAATGTTACTTAAAGGGCCCCAAAGGATGAGACAACAGTGCAATCCTAGCTCTATAAAGATCATTACCAAGGCTTTGCCATGCAGACAGACACGGTTTGGGCTCCAAGTGAACTGACAAGGAAATACTATGTTAAGACTCTGCCCAACAAGGTCCAGGGCCGGATCTCTTGATCTTTATGTTCGCAGCCTGCATCTCAGTTTGGAAACACTAACAGGGTTTGCCAGTTTCAAGGGCGCAGGGCTGCATCTTCCGGAAAAGGTGGCATTTGCGGTGGTAGAGGCCAAAGACTGGAACTGGAGAGGGAGAGGGCTAGGTAAGAGAGAATAAACGAAAAAGCCAAGAAATTCTGGCAAATAACCTTTCACCTACGTTCCCGACCCTTCCACTTCCCCGAGGCTGAAACGCTCCCGACCCCCGCGTCCTCCGCTTCTGAAGCGCTAGGCATTAAGGCTGAGACAGGGTAACCGCTTTCGAAAAGATTTCCTCAGTTCCGATCTTTTTCAAATCGTTTTCCTCTCGGGCCCTGCCTGGGGGACCCACGGCTCGGGGCCAGCTTTCCCGGCCACCCTGGGCGGGTGACACGCAGGCGCCAGAATCCAAGCCACGCTGGGTCTTCCCAGCCAGGTCACCGCGCCAGGCGAGGGCGGGCGCCGCGGAGCTCTTCCCGTGTGCGGGGCTTCCCACAATGCACCGAGCCGGCAGTGGCGGCGACCGCGGCGGCGCTCTAGCTGCGGCATGTCTGCGTCTCTACTGCTCTGGGAGGAGGAAGAGAAGGAGGAAGAGGAGGAGGAGGAGGAGGGGGAGGAAGAGGAGAAAGGCGCAGGGGTGGGAGCTGTTGCCGAAGCTGCCACAGCAAAAGTTCTCCCCCCTCCCCCCTTCCCCTCCTCTCAAGGCCCCTAGAAAGGTTGGGACTGCGGCCGCCTGCAGTCGGTGACCGCGCGACTCGGCGCCCGCCCGCGGTAAAGCGCTCGGCCTGGCAGGCCCGGGCCCGGGGGAGGGCGGGGGAGGGGGAGGGGGCGGCGCGCGGGGGGAGCGCGCGGCGGTAACGGCCTGACCCCGGGGGGAGCGAGCCGCGGCGAGGCTGGGGGTGGCCAGGGGACCGGCTGAGGCCGAGGGAAACGCAGGGGCTGGCTGGGGGACGTGAGGCAGCAGGGCGCGGATGGTGGGTTGAGGGGTTGAGAAAGGATAATGACGGGGGTGGCGGAGGCGAGAAGTCGGCCTCCGAGGCTTGAGGGGGGTGTCAGAGGTAGGGAAGGAGGTGGGATGTTTGCACGGGGAGGCCAAAGGGTGCTGGGTGTCGGTGTGAAGAGGCTGAGGAGACACCAGATCTCTGTCCACCGTGCCTGGTGCAGTGCTTTATGCACCGCAGGCCTCAGTCACTGTTGCTGCCTGAGGTGCTCTTTGGGAGAAGGGAAGGGCAGGGTTTGGAGAAAAGGGAATGCTTGCAGGAAACATAGTGGGAGTGTGAACCGGGAGAGAGGCCGGAGGAAAGATGCCGGATAGGTGGAGGAATGCAGGGGGTGGCTGTGGAGGAGTCTTGAGGATTCTAGAGGGTGTTCATTGTGCAGATACGTTAGGTATTTCATTATGGAAAGAACTGAAGCGTTTCTAAGGAGAGGAAAGAAGGGATATAGGAGTTTCCGTGAATAGAAAGGATACCGTTTGAAGCAAGAGGGAGTGCTAAATATTAGAGAAGATGCAGGGAATGCATAATAGAACAGATAGATGGAGTATAATAAATATTGGTCTAAGGACTAAAGAATTATTCCAGATGGGCCAGGATGGCCTAGTTCTGAACCTGTGTGGGCTCTTCAGTATGACATCTGGTAAGTGTGGGTCTCGGTTGTGAGTGGGGTCACTGAGAATTAGACCTGAGTTTGTAGTTTGGTATGAGACATTTTAGACTTGTACCGGTGAATATGAGAACCTCTGAAACAGACCTTCAGAAAGGGCCTGGCCTGTGGGGATTCTCTAGGCCACGGAATTTAGATTTTAGCAATTTTGAAGTATTGTCACTTACCAGAGGCTGGGTGAACACTGTCCTGGCAAATGCTGTAGTGGAAATTACTTGAGTTGGCGATTTTCTTCTTTGCTGCCCAGCTTATCTGGTCCAGGAGAGCTAGTGCTATATTATTCAGCCTGGATTGCAGTACACAAGATTATAATTAATGTTGAGGGGCGGGTACATGCATAGTGGCCCTATCTTGGAGGCTCCGTTTGTAGCTATATAAATTAGTCTAGTTTGGCTAGATTGGCTCCATAACTCTGGAGATTGTGGGAGATCTTTTGGCATTCATAGTTCCTGAAGTGAGCTGTTAGAGAGTCCTTCTCTGGTGAGAGTGAGTACTGTCTCACTGAGGCATGGTAGTATTGAAGAAAATGTACCAGCCAACAAAGTGTGGGGCTTGCAGAATGTAGAAGCTAGAATATCTGTTTTGATCTTAGGTTGCAAGGAGGTCAGAACCGGTTATGAGGTCTAGGGGAACTTGAAGAGACTGGATGATTCTAGAGCCAGGTGGAGGGAGGATTAGCATCTCTACATCAGGAAATGAACCAAGCTCTGTCTGTTGCATTTGCTGAGCTCACACCAGACCAGATTTCCAAGAGGGAACTCTGGGCTAGAACCATACTCTTAAAAAATTTACCTGGATGTTATTCACCTTTTGTTGTTAAGAAAAAACTATATATTACCTTGTAATATTTCTTCAACTGAAGAGATGGTAATATGCATGTTAAGTATGAAAAATCTTTTTATGGAAGTAGAGGGTAAGGGGATTAATGGAGGAGATGGTATGAAATTTGGAGAGAGAAAGGAAAATTCTATCATTCATTCCTTTAGCAAATATCTCTGAAGGAGGATGATAATTTAGCATTAAAATGGAGAGGGGCTTTCTTTTATTACTAATTTCCTCATAGAAATAATCCAGGATTATTTTTAAAATTTGGAAAACTTTGTCAGTACATTTAGACTTATTCTTTTAAAGGGCTTTCTTACATAGTATTATGTACCCATTTTTATTGTCATCATAGTTTGACAGAACCAGTTTTCCTTTCCTTCCCCTCGCCAGCACTGTATATTATCTGTTCTTTCCATTTTTTGTAAATAGAGTGCACTTAAATATAGTATGTCATTATTGTTTTTCTCCTCTTTAAATTATGATGAAGTAATGCATGTATGTGATTTAAAAAATTGTTCTGAAGGGACTTATAATGAAAAGCAGTAGCTCCCGTCTTACCTTCTCACCTGTCCATTGCAGTCCCAATTTTCCAGAGGCTACTACTTCTAAGCATTAATTTTTACAGTTTTTATGCTTTTTTTCTAGGTCTCCAAGTAATAGGCAAATACTACTATTTCTTGATTTATCAAAATGACATTGTCAAGGAGTCAGAAGACTTCTATGATGAAAAGGATTTGTGTCATTGACATACTCCCCTTTCTCCTCTTTTCCAACCTTTGATAGTTATTAGTTCTTTTATGCGATGTCTTGTGTCTTTAAGTAATATGCTTCAACCTTCATTTTAGAGTGCGGTATCCTTAGGCTGTGTCTCTTGACTTCTCCCTTGTATTAGATGAGGAGTTAGACTAGAAAGGGCTTTCCTGAAGTAGAGAGAGCATTTAAAATTAGACTGGAGATACTAGTGAGATGATAAAGAGAAGTGTGGATGGACCTGTACGAAAGACTGTGTTGTAGGAAACAACATCTTTACAGCATAAGATTCGCTGGTTAGAGATGAGGAGGAGTTGTTTAACAGTGATTTAAGGGAAGAAGACAGAGTGGATTAAAATGGAATTGTAACAATCCTGCACAAACATGGAAGGGGTGAGACCAAAGCATCTGTTCTAATCCGAGACTAGTTTAACCTGGAGTAAAATCTGTTCTGGAGTAGGGCACTGGTTTAATTGCTCATCTGGAAACTAGTTACCAAGTTGCATTGTTCTTTGACAGTCTTCTGGATAGTTGTACTGTGGAAAATCTGGAAATGTATTAAAGTGACCCTTAAATGCTCTTTCCAGACTTCTATGGCAATTCTTATGTTTTTAGGAAGGAATGGATTGGCATGGACATGAGTGTTTCTTTTTTTTGTGGGAAAAAAGAGGTGGGGAAATGTGATAAGAAGGGGAGTCGAAGGATGGGGGGCAGGGTTCGATGGAGGCTATGATAATTTGTGGGGAGACTGAAGAAAAGGTAAAGAATTCTAACGGCATTTGGACATAGTTGATGTGAAGATTTATCTTACGGTCTGAGACTGAAATTTGTGGCAGTCATAAGGAAATTAGCATGTTTAAGTCACGAATATGTTGGGAATGTGGTGGAAGAAAACTATACTGCTCATATAGTAGGCAGAATCATAAAATTGTGCTTTTGAAATTTGTGTGCTGAGACGAAAGTCAGTGTGATGGCTATTGGGAGAATAGAAAGATACTGCTCTACTTCTTTTAGGAAGTCTTCTTTAGGAATGGCACCTCTTGAAAGTCTTCCTTTTCAGTAGTAACAGAATTCACGTGTACATCATGTACTGCTAAATTTTGTATTTGCTCATGGGAATTATTTTCTCTTTGTGTTGCAATGGTAGATTGTAACTTGCTCTAGAGCTGAGCCTTCCTTTGATTTCTGGAAAAACTCACAACAGCTTGATTCTTAAATGCTTAATAAATACCTGTTGAATGACTGATAGCAAGTAGTGTTAACTATTGGTGGTAATAGTGGGATTGTATGAAATTGCTGACTATTCTGGGGGTATCGTAGACAGAATTTTGCGTGTGTGTGTGTGTGTGTGTGTGTGTGTGTTTGACAGCGTGAAGGACAAAAGGAACATCCAACTGGGGGGGACCTTTAGATTTAAGGGAAGAAGACAGAATGGATTAAAATGGAATTGTAACACTCCTGCAAAAACATGGAAGGGGTGAGACCAAAGCATCTCTTCTAATCTGAGACTAGTTTAATCTGGAGTAAAATCTGTTCTGGATCAGGTTACTGGTTTAATTTGGATTTCCTTACTGGAGGCATAAAGGACTGTTTAGAGATTTTTAGCTGTTTTAACGATCTGTCTGATTTGATTTAATTCATTTTTAAGATAATAAAAAATATTAGATGAAGCTTCTCCCCTCAAGGAATTTATAGTATTTATATTCTTCTGGGAGAGAAAGACAGATGTGAAATAATTCAATAATAGTGTAAGATTTTAGAAAACAGATTTTTAAAAAATATCAAAATTATATCTCCAGATGAGAATTTTTATATTTTGGAAGCCATTTTCAGTAGTAGTGTTCAGAACTTTTTTGGAACACCTTTTCTGAATTACCTTCTGAGCCTCTGGCACAATTCTGTACAATTTACCAATTTATTGAGTACCTATTGTGCACTTTTGGGGGAGGAGGCCTATAGAGGTGAGTAAAACATGGTCCCTGTCCTTTAGAAGTTCATAATCCCTGCAGGGTGGCACATTTATAAATAATTCAAGGTATAATCTTATTCTGAATAATCTCATTGGTGACATCTCATTTCACTTTGAAAGATTTGATTTTTACAAATACTGAACATCAGTCAGTATCAAATAGAGTAGATAATAGTTTTGCTGTAAATTTAGTCTGTCACAGAAGTAGGAATGAGTTTCTTGGGTTGGCTTACTGATTTTGGAAAACACTCTCAAAGAGGAAGTGGGAAATATGTTGAACAATGGTGATAGCTTCACTTGTAGTTAGGCACTAAAATATTGGTTGAATGCATCAGATGAACGGATGGAGTGAATAAATGAATAAGTGGTAGTCTCCCAACATAACTTATTTTAAAGAGGGCCACACTGATTCGAATATGTAAATAAATCTGGGTATGTTTGTTAACAGTTTCATTACCTTGAACAAGATGGTTTATGATTAAGTTCACAAATGAGTTTTACAGATAGTAAGTACTGTTGGAGTTCGGGGAGTGGAGAAATGAACATTGGCTAAGGTTTGGCAAAAGGATTTAAGTGAACCATACTTTAGCTAGCTATTTGAAAGGATTCCTTAGGGATCTCAGAGAGGAACTAAATGGCTCCAAATTTTTCTTGCAGCCCTAGAATGAACTTAGAGTCTGGATCTATTTTTGTCTGAATGCTTTCTGCCTGTTTCATTTTAGATACTCCTACTGGTTTGTTCCTTTTCAAATTCACATTTGTTGGGTAGATGTTGAACTCCTTGAAACAATTGTGGGGTCTGTTTCCATCTATGTTGAGTGTAACGTATAGTTCTTTTCTGAGCCTGCACCCCACAAAATTACTTGGTCTCTGTAACTGAAGAGCATGAGTCAACTTGGCCATTTTATCCTGGCATTTTCCTGCATGCTTTTCTCAAAGCTGGTTTCTGAATTACAGAATAGGCAGAAAACTGAGGGTATGTGTCCAGTAGACACAAGCTTGTTGAATAAATGAATGAATGAGATGATGTTTGAGATAATTTAGGAGCTCTGAATTATCTATATGTGTTCTGTTTCTTTTTCATTGATTTATTTATAACCTGCCTTTTTTCTGTAGAGTACTTACTGGGGCTAACAAACATATATGCACTAGAAATGAATGGAAATAATTCGAAGCAGTCCAGTTGCAAAGAAGACGAAGAGAGAAAAATCTTTAAAGAATATAAGATCTGTCAGTATGGATGTTAGAGAACTAGGAATAAGGTGGAAGATAAGCAGATGGGGAAGGAAAGACGATATCTGATGGAAAGGATAATTCTGAGAGAAGGAAAAGATTATTGAAATATGACAGGGTATGTTTAAAGAAAGCACGAGAAGATGGAAGGTAAAGAGGATTGAAAGGACTATTTTGAGGAGGAAAGTGGTAAAGCTGTTTGAGGATGAGAGTTAACAGAAGTTTGGAATGTAAGAGAAGTTATTTAATTATGTTGATTTATAATGGGATTTCAGAAAATGATGGGGTGAATTTTCTCTGTTTAATAGATAATGCGCATTTGTCATATGTAAAAGCCTATCTTGATTTGCAGTCAGGAATAAATCCTTTGGGATTTATATTCTAGTAGGGGAGCTGGACTTGTACACAAATACCTACACTATGATCACAAATGTTATTATAAGAAAAATACCAAATGTTACTGAAGTTAAAAGGTAAAAATGCATTCTACTAGGGAAAAATCCGGGGCCACATTTTAGTGGTATAGAAGTAGAATTTTACCTCGTCTTTGGAGGGATGGGTAGGATTCTGACTGGCAGAGATAACTGAAAGAGAGGTTTCCAACCTGAGGGATTAGCATAAGCAAAGGCTTGGACGTGAGAAGCCTAGGATATGTGAGGAATGGTGAGTTAGTTTTTAATTTTTAAGTTATGACCCATAGTAAGAAATACATGTCACATTATCACCTAATATATGCCTATATTTATGTTTGTGTGTATATGTAAAGCAAAAAGTTTCATAGTACAATAACTGTCCTTACCATGTTGGATGCACTTGGATGTTATCTACTCTATCCTGTTTGACTAAAAAGAAAAAAAGCTGCCTGAGGGGGAAAACAAATCTAGTTGTCACCCATTAATCTGATTTCATGACAAACTAAATAATTGATCACAACCTGTAGTTCGGAACACAGAGTTCATGAATAAGGCATAAAATGATATAGGGTAGGAAGAGTCAGTCGGGGTTGGGTAGAAAATTGATGGCCCTGAAAGCTAAGCTAAGTAGTTTGTATTTGATATGATGTGCTTAGTAAGCACACAGAAGCTGGGTTTTAGTCTTGGCCTGTCTGTTTACCCACTCTGTGATTGTGGAGAATTGCTTCTTTTCTGAGTCTCAGTTTTCTCATCAAGAAATTGATAATCATTATACCTTCCTGGCAAGGGTTATTGTGAGGACTTGAGGATTAAAGTATGTTAACATAGGACTAAAGTATGTTAGCATTTATCATTAATGTATAGCTATTGAACTTTTTTGAGTAGAGAATTGAGCCAAGGACTGTATATTAGATAATTTAATCTGATAGTAGCTATACCTTACAGGGTAGATTGGGGGCAGTGTGGTGGTAGAGTAAGACTGGAGATGAGAAGACCAATTAGGAAGCTACTGCAGACACTAAGAAGGGCTTGAATTTTGGTAGCAGTAGGATTAGAATGAGGGAATAGGATGTGATTGGAGGCAGTGAGGAGGGGAAGATGACTGGAAATTTAGAGTTGTAGAAATATTCAAATGGCAGCAAGCAAAATTGGATTACATTTTTGGTAGTTTAGTAGGGTATATTGGAGTAGATAGTTATAGTTTCTTTAATGTAGTAGTGCTCAATTATTTTTTGAATGATTTAATATGTAAACTATGGAACGAATTATGAGTAGAGACAGTGATGGATGGGTATGAGAAGGACAGGTTAGATCGAAGGTGCTTTTGATGGACTGCCAGAATGTATTCATTCAGGGGATATTTTCTTACACTTTCTGTGTGCAAGGTTTCTATAGCAGGGGGTATGAAGGATATGTATTTGTATATGACACAGTCCATGTTCTTCAAGAATTTATCTAGGGACAAAAATGTATACACATATGTCTATGACACAAGTACTATGGCAGGTTTGATCAGGGTTGGCTCTGTAGAGAAATTGGTGTGCACCTTAGACCTTCAAGGTTAAATAGGATTGTATAGCAGGCAAGATGGTGAGATTTGGCATTCCAAGAAAAGGGAGTGTTATGAATGACAGCGAAAAGTTCTGGGTGTGTTTAAGGGTTAGTGGTCTAGATTAGCTGTAATTTAGGGTTTGTGTTGAAGAACGGAGGGAAATAAAGCTGGAAAGTAGGTAGAAAAATCTCAAAATTCAGACTAAACTAGTTTTTGAGAATTTATTTATTGAAATGTATACCATAAAGTAATCTTAAGGGTACAGGTTAATGAATTTTTCTTAGGTATACGTTTATATAGCTGCCACCTAGTTCAATATATAGAATATTTCCAGCATCCCAGAAGCTCCCTCATATGTCACTTCCGAGTTGATATCTCCTCCAACTAAAAGTAACTATTATTCTGACTTCTATCATAATAGAGTAGTAGTGTATGTTTTTTTTTTTTTTTTTTTTTTTGAGACAGAGTCTCACTCTCTTGCCTGGGGCGAGTGCCATGGCTTCAGCCTAGCTCACAGCAACCTCAAACTCCTGGGCTCAAGCAATCCTACTGT